>CAUYRT010018916.1:0-99631 GCA_963574885.1 Lepilemur ruficaudatus
CCCAGCTACTTGGGAGGCTGAGGCAGAAGGATTGCTTGAGCCCAGGAGTTTGAGGTTGCTGTGAGCTAAGCTGACGCCACGGCACTCACTCTAGCCCGGGCAACAGAGTGAGACTCTGTCTCAAAAAAAAAAAAAAAATGACTCCAGACATTGCCAAATATTCCCTGGGGTGGGGTGGGGGACAAAATTGCCCACAGTTGAGAGCCACTCGTTTATAGGGACATTTGAAGACACACCCTCATGGTGATGGAGGGTGATGGCACTTTCACAATGCGGTTGAGTTTCAGCTATTACTCTACTAGGGGCTAAGATCAAAGTTCCTTATGTGATTTTATTTGTTTGTGACCAGTCTTATTGGGACTCATACTCTTCAAATTTTTACCAAACTGGTGGAGCTTGGGGAAAATGCCTGCTATTTTTTGGAAAATGTGACATTTCCCTAAATCTTCTCTTTATAACACTGTACTGCCCTTCTTTAAAAAAGATGGCATTTTACCCAGAATTGGTTATGACTTTCTCATCCCTCTGACAGTTAGTCTTTGTCCCTTAGATTTTGGGAAAGTGTGGCTTTATTATTTGAAGGCCTGAGATTTTTCTCTCAATCACTAGCTCTTTCCTAGGAGAACTAGGGAAAATGGGTTCAGAGTTCAGGAACATAACCTTTGCCTGGGGCTATGTAAGTTAGTAAAACTTCCTATGTCAGTGATACTTTGAATAACTTCTCCCTTTATGTAACTACACAATTTACCCATGAAGACAAAAAAAAAAGTTGATTTCTGTCCACACCAGAAATAATTCCTCTGCACAGTTCAACTCCTTAGAGAAATACTGTTTTTTAGGTTAAGTAAGATTTTCCACTGGCATTTGTCATCGAGAAAAGGAAAAGAGGCTAGTTTTTAAAATATTCTTGGCCTTAGGAGCCTAGGCGGATATATGCTTTTTTTTTTTTTTAAGTTAGAGCTTTAATTGTATGACTATTTGGCATGAAAGACTGCAAGATTGTTTTTCTTATTATAAAGCTATCCCAGAACAGAGATGATAAACAGCAGGAAAATCAGCTGAAGAAGAGAAAACCAAGGGGAATTGCAATTGTTCAGCCCATAGAAGAGCTGGCTAAGAGGTGACTTAGTAATGATCTTCTAGGACCTAAAGGACATTCATTAGGACCAGATGCTCCCCATCTGCAGAGAGGGTGGAGACACAGGAAATGACACGCTAGCAAGAGAAAGTTTAAGGAAGAATTTACTGGCAATGAAGGCTGTCAAACATCAGAATACATTACTTTAAAGATTATGAAATTACCTCTGGGCTGTTTTACATTTTAGTTTCAAAGAGGATAGATTCTCTCTTGTGTGAGATGGCTGAGGTGAAGATTTACATGAAGATCAGGGGAATGAACAAAATGACATCTCAAGATTCTTCTTAGTTCTATGATTCTATGAAGTCTGTATCTTTATATATTATTTTTGCCATGTCCCCTAAGGTGCTCATTTTACAATGTGCTTTCTGCATTATATTTCCACTTAATGGAGTTTCAATTTCTCAGTTATAGAAATTTATTATGTGACTTTTTCCACCCTCTTAGGTTATTGAAAACTGTGACTCTGCCTCACTGTTCTTCCTCTCTTTTCTGACTCTTTCTTTTCCCCTTTTGTTAATTCTCTCACTTTTCAGTTATGTGTTTACTCTCCTGTGAAGACCTCCTGAGAGCATGTGTAGGTTTTGCCCAGCATTTAGCACATTGACTGTTTGGCTAATTATTGTTTTATCATTTCAAGATATAATATGAGAGAATATGATCCCATACAGTAATAATTTCAGCATAATCCATAATCTTTTCACTTTATATGTCTTTAGAGCCACATTTCCTATGTTTATGTCAAAATAACCATTTGCTTCTGTTATCTTAAGGCAAGGGATAAGAGGCTGGAACTAGAAAGAGAAACTGTCAAACCACTTAATAGGCAACTTTAGATTAAAATCCTCATTTGATTGCCTGAATCTTTCTTTGTACTGGGTTGTACTGGGTGAAATGTAGGTACATGATATGCCTGTCTTAGTGAAAGGACCTACAGATCCATTAGATTGTAGCAAGAGCCAGTGGCTCCTCACTGCCTATAAAAAAGTAATTCTTAATTCATCAGCCTGACACTGAAGGTTCTTCTTAATCTTGCCATGAACCTTCCTCTCTGTTATTTTAATTCCTCAGAATGGGTTCTCTATTTTAACTTAACTGTTTCAATCATGCATGCTTATCCTAAAATCTATTGTTTGCTCAGATGCTTTCTACTACCTGAAAATTACCAACCTCTCCGTATATCCAATCCTCCTTCTCCTCATTTTATCCCCATCGTAATCATTGTCATTATAGTTACTATTTCTTGGTTGCTTACCATGTTTAAGACACCGTTAAGCCTTTAAGCTCATTAGCCCACTTAGCATATACAAGGACACTGTGAGGTGTAGATATTATTGTTCAGAGTTTATTTCTAATAGCTTCTCTTCCAAGAGACCGTTTTAACTAACTGAACACCAGTAAGGCCCCATCTCTGAATTCATAGCACCTATTGTTTTTACCATCTATTAAGGCACTGAATCTTATTTGACAGTTTCTCATATAATATTATTAATATTTCCATGATTAAACTGTAATCTTTTGAAGGGAAGAACTGTGGCTTATACTAATTTTATACTACTATAAATACAAAATACATAATAAGCCTACAATAAGTATAGTACTCCATGAAAGGATTAAAAAAAAAGATGGACAGATGAATGGGAGGTTATCAGGATTAGGTTAAGTTGCATCCTGTGGTACCAATGGTGTGTTATCACTTCATTAACAAATGTTAAGTGGGCATCTACTATATACCGACGTCATGCTGTAATCTATGAGTGATGAAACCAAAGGGGAAAATATTGCCTCTGCTCACAATGTAGATAGGAAGACAAGAAAAAAAATGTACACATAGTGGAAAATATAATAAAGGTCAATAAACAAAACAAAAGCCAAACAAACCAAAAGAAACAATGCCAACATGGTGCTAAACTGAGTAGTACTGTGTAGTAACGAAATAGGGAAAGAATAGCTTTGAAATCCCTAGAAAATACCCTCCTTTCAGATTTCAGTTTTCTTAGGCAACTTGGATTTCCCATTTTTCCTTGTACCTGGCATAAAAAAAATGCATGATAATGTGACACAACAGAGTAATAGAAAGAATGTGCAATGCTGGCAAACAGAGCCACTACCCATTGTTTGGCATAGTAATGGCATATCACAGATATACTCTAAAATGTGACATTTTTTGAAACTCAATGAGTTTATGAATCCAAGCAAAAGAATTTAAGCCATGTCTGATATAACAAAGATATTTTATGCATCTGAAGCTATGTGATCATTTTTCCTTCCTTCCTTCCTTCATACCTTTTCTGCTGAGAATTTTTCTTTTAATGAGATAGTAGTGTTATTTTTTTTCCCCTGTAAATAGAACTATTTAGAAACTTAAGAAAAAGAAAAATGTGTTCACTTCCTCACCCTCAAACCAGTATTATTCATATGACATTTATCTTACAAAGTATGTCTGTAGAATTTCTCAAAATAAATACTGCTTCCTCTCAGAGATTAAACTGTTTTGATCTAAGAGAACCAGGGCTATTCAGGACTTTGCATGTCTATGTGTTTTTTGCCTGTGTATGTGTTTGGCAAGAGGGATGAGACAGGAGGCTGAATATCTGTCGTCTTTATAAACTAATTTTGAGGTCTTACCTTGTGGCTCCCAAATTATACACACACACACCCTTATGTTAGAGAATTGAAGTGCTACAAGTAATATACTTTGAATGTACCCAACTTGATCCAGGGATGACAAGGAAGCCACAAAAATGTCAAATGCAAGCTCTGGAGATTCTAGTGGCTTGGCTGTGAGTTAGTCATCCTTTGACCTTTGAGGTGATGGCTGAAACTGAATGCTCAGATCTTTCAAACTCCTCACACCAGAAGAACTTTGTGAAATAGTATGAACTCCTGTCAATATGTCTAGAGGCCAGTGGAAGATAGAAATTATGTTTCCCTCTCCTCTACCCCAATGGGGAAGCAAGAGTTAGTTCTTCCTTTAGGCCATTTATCTCCTCTCTAGGTCAACACTCCGTAGGCTCAATTTTCTCTTTTCTTTTACCTCCTTTAATCTCTTACCTTAGCCTGTGAAACATGAAGGCTTAAACCTAGAATGAAGAGATTTTTCTTTGATATTTTGAATAAAGGTCATATTGAGTATTCAACATTAATATGGATTATGTCTATATTAATTCAAGAAATTGATAAGTGACTTACCTTGAAAGCTATATCAAATATGGTCCTATTTGATTATTTTGAGCCAGAATATTTGCTTATTAAATAATAAGAAGCCCTAGCCTTCCCTTCTTAACTTCCTTCATTAATTGTATACTGACATCTATTCCCAAAGACTTCTTATTTTATTTGTTTTGCAAATAAATAAGCTAATTTGAATACTACATCCCAGATCATATTTCCAGCATTTATTGACTTTCTACTTTAAAAGAGTTTCCCCTCTTTGCTTCTCGTAACACACCACTGTGGCTTTCAGAAACACATCAACTTCTTTTCCTGTCATCAGAATTTGGGCTGAAAGAAAATGAATTTGGACAGTTTGTGAGACCCAAGTACAGGTCACTCTTCAGTTTAATTCTCCTTTCCTGCCCTACTTACCTAATCCATTGACAGTCCCTGGAGCAAGGGCAAGCAGAAGCCCCAGGGAAATGCAAAATTTTCAAAAAAAATTAGAATTAGTTGAAATGATGGAAAATCCGCACGTGGTTCTGAGAGTGAAGATTCTTCAGTATGACCAGGCGGGTTCACTCATTTCCACTTGGTACTTTAGAATTTTATTTGCATGTTTCTTTCTGCTGTAAGCCCCAAATAAGAAAAGCAACATTAGGTCATCCTCCTGATCTGTTAAGCCAGCAGTTCTGTTCCTAACAAATGTCCAAGTATCACTTTTCTGTACTGAAGACAAACATGTATCTTGGGCTCTAAGCCAGGACCCAGGCACCAAGCACCAATATTTGGTCTGTGACAGTTGAAATTTATGGGGTACCCCATATCTCCCACCAAACTGCATCTCATCCTACCTCATCCCAACCCATCCTACTCTGTATACGTATATAATTTCGTTAATTACAAAATAAGCGTGCGTCTTCTAATTCTGAAATTCTTTTCCATATTGCCAATTACTTTGCAAATTTTGGCTTATTGAGATTTATAAAATCATTGTCTAGGCAATATGTTGTTGTTCTTATGTTCCAATGGAATCGTTTGGCTACAAAAATGTTATAAACAGTGTTATTTTGCAACTGTCTGTATTACTTCAATGTCAGAGTACAAAATGGAACACATTTTTGATGGAGAGAATCCATTTAACATTTCAGCCATAAAACTGGGTCTTTGAAAAAGCATGACTCAAACAGTAGAAAGTGTAGCAATGGCACTACTATTCTTTTCTGATTTTTTTTATCCTTCTAACAATGATATTTTGTTGATTAAGGAATTAGATTGTTGGCATCAACATGATATACCTGATAGTACCTTTTCCTTGTCATTGCAATTATCAGATTATTGTCTGAGTTGAAATATTGGAAGATTGGCCTGTGTCTTTTAATTTTAATTCTTCATTTTAAAAATCTTCTTATTGTGCAGGGGAGCAGGTATGGGAGAAGAGAGAAGCAAGTGAGTTATATATATCCATGCCCCCATCATTTGTTTTTTTGTTTTAGGGTGAAGGTAGCAGATGAAAGGAAAAGAATCACCATTACTTAACAGCAAGTCTTCATGTGATAGCCTGTTTGTTTTTTACTGTTATTTAACAAAAAATATAAAACATTTATTGAGCACCTATTTTGTGCAAAGCACTATGTTAGGTGCTCTGGGGGACCTGAGATAACTGAGATATGGATATATCCCTCCAAAAAGTGTATTGTCCAAGAGTGATCTCATTGTTTTTAGTCCATGTCTTATCTTTGCTTTGTTTTCCTGCAAACCATAAGCCAAACCCTTCACTCATCTGCATTCATATTAAGAAGTAATATGGTTTGTACATGCCTTTGTGGCAATATCTTTTGCTCATGAGGTCTTTTGGTTTTCTCCTCTCCTTTCACAGGGTATACAGTTGACAAGTTTTACAAAGGATATCACAGATTCCTCTTTCTCTCAAATTGGCAGTCCTTGATTTAACTGCACAAGAAGCACACAGTCTCTGTTCTAAAGAAAGCAACAACTCACTGTTCAGAATGTTGTTTGTTCTACTTCTGACTTGCCCCAGACTCATGGATTGCACATAGGTTACACATAACTTTCCATTAATATCCTTAACCATGGCAAACAATTTTAGATTTCTTTTTACTTTTACAAATAGAGTTCATTCCTTCTTTGTCACATTTATAGGCCCTACAAAATCTACCATCACCTCTACTGCTATAACAATGATTCTGACTACTACTACAACACACACACACACCATACTCTTGCTATTGCTGACAAGAGCATGAAGATGTATGGTTAAGGTAGAATGATGTTATCTGTAATGTCAACCTCAAAAATTCAGGACAACCCTATATATTCCTAGCTGTCCTTTAATTTATTATGAGTCTGTCATGTAGGAATTTATGTTAAATTCTCCTTGAATCTAATTATACTTTCAGTAAGTTCCACCTCTTGATATAACAAACTCCTTGTGTCTACTACCCACTGTGGAAAGTGTAAGTGTTCTGTTTAATTTTTCTAAAATTACTTGTAAAGAAGTTCCTCAGTTTTGAATTGTCTCAGATAATTAGATGACCAATTTCGTGTTTTCTCATCCATCTCTATCTTGATATTGGAAACATCTCTGTTACTCAGAGATATACTGTCTTGGACTTGAGCAGTATCTCTTACTTTGCTTCTGTCTTCCAGTAGAGTTCAGCATGTAGTGGTGTATTAAGAGACTTGAATCGACATCACCATCATCACCATCATCATCATCATTCTAATGGCTTTTAACAGTGGAGATTTATTTAGTATTATGTGTGGGAGCATCAAATAAGAAAATGGACTTTCTAAAATCTACTTAAATAGATCTCAATCCCATTAATAAGATTGTTATAACATGGTTGGCCAAACAGACCTTATAGTATAATACTATTAGCCTATGTTAACTATTAAACTGTATTAATAATATATAGGACCCACCCTTGTGCCAGAAAGCTGGATGGACTAAAAAGTCAGAAGAAAGTTCATCCTAGTTCTTGGTTATTTACGTTATCTTGAGCCCAGTTTCCCAAATGTGATTAATCTGCTGGTGAAATGTTGCAACTTCAAATGTTAATGTTGGTGGCAGTAGCAGCCTGTGGATAACGAGATTGTGACATGCCTCATAATTGACACACAGAATGAACCAACAGAACCATTCTGTCATATGTGGAATATATTATTGGCATTAAAGTCTGCATGTCCTACAAAATGCATTCCTTTTTTTAAAATAATATCTTTTTTTTTTTTTTTACAAAAAAGTCAGCCATCTTTTCCCTGAGCCTGAGAAATAATTCATGTTTGATGGAGCAGTTGGTGAAAGGATCTTACAAGTTATTTACTTTCCCTGAGAGATACAGTGCAATTCTGAGAACCTTAAATAATGTAATTGTCCAATATCTATCAGTCTAGAATTTCTATAAGGTGATTCACAGAAAAGCTTACCACTTTCAAAAGAGGAAGAGCTAGAAAGATATGTCTTACTTCCCAGTTGAAACTGAAGTTACTGCAGGGGGTTCCTCTCAAAGTAGTTAAAAAGTAATCCATAAAAATCAATTCAATTTTCTTTTCATTTTTTTCTTTCTTTTCATTAGTAAAGGTATGGACTTATTTACAAAATCTGTTTTCTTCTTTACTGCAAAGTAGCATTGGGCAATACTGAGTTAGAGCCATTCTATTATAAACCTCAGATAAAAAGGCAAAAAAATTGAGGTTATCTGAGGTTAAAAAGGCCTCAATAAAAAAAAATGATTAAATCATCAGCCAGTTATCTAATTACACTGTGAAATCTAAAGCATATTTTCTTTATTGTCACTCACAGAAACTTTCCTATCTTAGAAAAATCTTCAATATTTTGATCAGTGTTTCTCTTTCTTTCCTTTTCTTTCCCACTCTTCCTGCTTTATCCTTTAACCTCCACCAAAGCCAGTGACAGAATGTTCACTGCCCCCATTCTCTTTTTGTGCATCTACATCAAATGCTCTTCCAATGATGCTTATAGGACTTCCATGCTTATGAGTGAGGATACCATTGGGGAAGCCCGTGTTAGCATGACATCTCTTTATGAGGTGATTTCACACCTTAGCCAGTACTCTCAGAATCTTCAGCTGTAAAATCCCAAAGTTTTACACGGAGCTTTGTGCTCTATGGTTTGAGTCTTATTTGATGTTTGACGAATGTGAGCTTTATCAACTATGTACAAGGAAAGATATCCAAAATAAGCTGGAGTTGGCCATGGTGGTGCTTTTAAAAAATGTCCATAAAAGCCACTGTGCCTTCCTCCTGACTTGCTCTCTCTTAGAATGCTCATTCTGGGGAAAATTTGCTGCCATGTCGTGAGGATATTCAAGTAGCCTACAGAGAGGCCTTTCATGGTGAGTAACTGTGGCTTCCTGCTAACATGCTGTAAGTAAGCCATCTTGAAGTGCATTCTGAAGATGTAGTCAAGATTTCAAATGACTGCAGCCTCAGCCAACATCTTGACTGCAACCTCCTAAGAAATACTGAGCCAGAACCATCCAAGCTAAGCCATTCACAAATTTCTGACCAACAGACACTGTGAGATAATGAATGTTGGTTATTTTAAGTCACTAAGTTCTAAGTTTTAGGGTAATTTGTTACAGAGAAATAGACAATTAATAAAACACTAATAGGCTTAAACAATTACACTATCACGTCTCTCAAAACTGGCAAAGAGTATTTTCCACATGATACTTAACCTACATAGCTGACCCTTAAACAACATGGGTTTGAACTGTCCACTTATATGTGCATTGTTTTTTCAGTAAATACATTGGTAAATTTTTTGGAGATTTGTGACAATTTAAAAAAATTTTCAGATGATCTGTGTAACCTAGAAATATAAAAAAATAAAAGGGTATATCATTAATGCATTAAATATATGTAGAAACTAGTCTATTTTATCATTTATATACAAATCTATTATAAAAAGTTAAAATTTATCAAAACTTACACAAAAGCAGACCATACATGGCACCATGCACAGTTGAGAAAAATGTAAACAAACATAAAGATACAGTATTAAATCATAATCACATAAAATTAACTGTAGAGCATACAGTAATACTGTGATAATTTTGTAGCCACTTGCTGTTGCCACTTTGGTGAGCTCAAGTATTGAAAGTATCTACTTAAAATACTATGTGACACTAATCATCTCTGTGTGAGTAGTTCTCTCCAGTAAACTGCATTATCACAGTAAAAAGTAATCTCTTGTAGTTCTTGCATTATTTTTCATCATGTTTAGTGCAATACTGTGAGCTTTGAATAACGTAATGGGACCCGTACAAAGTGCCACTAGTGATGTTAGCAGTGCTCCCAAGATGCGTAGAAAAGTTATGGCATTACAAGACAAAGTTGAATTGCTTGATATGTACCATAGATTGAGGTCTGCAGCTATAGTTGCCCACCATTTCAAAATAAATGAATCAAGCATAAGGAAGATTGTAAAAAAAGAAAAGGAAATTTGTGAAGCCTCACTGTACCTATGCCAGCAGGTGCAAAACCTTGCACTTTTTGCAAAATATCTTTTTATCCTGTATTGAAAATGCAGCTTTTATGTGGGTGCAGATTGCGATGAGAAAGGCATGCTTATAAAGTCTATTGTGATTCAAGAAAAAGCAAAGTCATTGTATGACAACTTAAAGCAAAAGGAAGGTGAAGGATGTAAAGGTGGAGAATTTAATGCCAGCAAAGGATGGTTTGATAATTTTAGAAAGAGTTTTGATTTTTAAAATGTCAAGATAACAGGAGAAGCAGCTTCTGCCAACCAAGAGGTAGCAGACAAGTTCTCAGATGCCATTAAGAAAATTATTCAGGAGAAAAGATATCTGATTAAACAGGTTTTTAATGCAGATGAAAGTACCCTATTCTGGAAAACAATATCACAAAGAATATTTATTAGTAAAGCAGAGAAGTGAGCACCAGAATTAAAGGCAGGAAACGGCAGGCTAACTCTACTGTTTTGTGCAAATGTTGTCAGGTTTATGATCAGGACTGCCGTTATTTACGAAACTGCTAACCACCAAGCCTTAAAAGGAAAAGATAAACACCATTCTTTCCATTGTACAACAAAAATACCTAGACAACAAGAACCCTTTTTCTGGATTGATTCCATTGATGCTTTGTCCCTGAAGTTAGGGAGTACCTTGTGAGTAAGGGACTGCCTTTTAAAGTTATTTTGATATTGGACAATGCCTCTGGCCACCCAGAACCCCATGAGTTCAACACTGAAGGCAGTGATATGGTCCACTTTCCTACCAAACACAACACCTCTAATTCAGCCTCTAGACCAATGGGTCATAAAGAGTTTTAAGGCTCATTACACACAGTACTCTCTAGAAAGGATTGTCTACGCTATGGGCCATCATGAAAGTCTGGAAGGATTATACCACCGAAGATGCCTTCTTTTTTAATACAAAAAGCTGTGAAAGCCACCAAGCCCAAAACAATAAATTCCTGCTGGAGAAAACTGTATCCAGATGTTGTGCATGATTGCACAGGATTTATGACAGAGCCAGTGAAGGAAATCATGAATGAGATTGCGGATATGGCAAAACAGGTGGGAAGGGAGGTAAAGGGTTTCAAGATATGGTTCTTGGAGAAACTCAAGAGCTAATAGATACATCAGAGAAATTAATAGAAGATGACTTGATAGAGATGAGTGCTTCCAAACCAGTGCCAGATGTTGAGAAAGAAAACGTAGAAGAAGCAGTAGCAGAAAACAAACAGACATTGTATAATCTGGCAGAATGGTTCTGATTATTTGATACTATTTTTGATTTCTGTGAAATGGACCCTTCTATGATATGGGCACTGAAACTAACACAAACAGTGGAAGGATTGGTACCAACAGAAACATTTCTAGGGAAATGAAAAACTAAAAAATTCAGATGGAAATTACGGTATATTTCTGCAAAGTTACAACGAGTGTGCCTGCCTCTCCTTTTACCTCCTTCACCTCTTCCTCTTCTGCCAGCCCTGGGACAGCAAGACCAACCTCTCCTCTTCTGTCTTTTCCTCATCCTACTCAATGAGAATACAATGTAGATGAAGGCCTTTATGCTGATCCACTTCCACTTAATGAGTAGTATATATATTTTCTCTTCCTTAGGATTTTCTTAATAACATTTTCTTTTCTCTAGCTTGCTATATTGTAAGAATATAGTATATAATACATGTAACATATAAAATATATGTTAATAGAGTGTTTATGCTCTCAGTAAGAGTCCAGTCAATAGTAGGCTGTTAGTATTTAAGTTTTGGGGGAGTCAAAAATTATATGTAGATTTTTGACCACACAAGGGGGTCAGTGCCCCAACCCCTGCATTGCTCTAGGGTCAACTGTAGTCAATAGATGATAGTTCAAATCTTCAAACAGAACAGAGTTTCATACTTTGCACTTTGTCCTGAAAAGTGATAGCCCAAGGAGCTCTTAAATAAAAGAAAATTTAATGAGCCCTTATTTTTTACTTACGTGTATAAAAGTTTAGCCACCTTAACAAAGGAGCATGTTGTACTGTTTTTCCTCCTATCACTTGGGAGAATGAATCCAAACTACAAGAGAAAAGCTGTTACATTTTTATGGATGGACTTTTAAAACACTTGACCTTTCTAAAAACTATATACACTATAATATTATTTAACATCATTTGTTTTTGTGGAAAAGACAAATAACAAGATGTTTTCTTTCATTTTGACAGATTAGAAGAGATTAAATTTCACTGTAAATTGTTTACTGAGTGACTGAAATAAAATATTGATTCACTAGCTAAGTGTATGTTTATTGAAGTGGAATTATTTTTTATCTCCTTTTTATAGTTTTCTCAAAATGGATTTTTGCTTCATTGAGCAAACATAGAGTGCAAAATGTAAGAATTTCACTAACTTCCCCCAATTTAAAAGCTTAAAAAAATCACTTAGTTCTGTAATCTATTTCAAATAGCTTTAAAATTATCTAACATTATTTTAATAGCTAACTATATCTCACAATTAGTTCATTTCTTTGTTAATTTCACAATATTTTCAGCATTAATATCTAAATAAAAATAAAATGATTTATTTTTGTGAATTGAATAGATTCCAAAATACCTTAGAATAAAAAGGAGGGGTCTTAGCCTTGTACAAACAAACAAACAAAAAAAGATTTCCCATGTTGGTAATTTCTTATTCAAAACTCCATCTGGGTTCCATCGGTTCAAGTTTTCTTAGTCTTCTGAACATGTACTTATTATCCCCAAAGGACAAGAAAGGGATAAACATTTTATATTAGATAAAAGTATAGAAAAACCTGGCTTGTGCCACCCAAAAATCCACCTTGGTTCCCCATGGTCAAATTCCTGAGAAGACATCATTTCTTGAAAGATAAGCTAACCATAATATTGTCCTTGTCTTGCTGTTTTCTTTTCTGTTTTTTCCACCCAACACAATTTTTCTAATTAAACTTTTTATTTTGAGATAATTGTATATTCACATGCCAGGGTAAGAAATAATACAGAAAGATCCCATATACTTTTTGCCCAATTTCCCCCAGTGCTAACCTCTTCAAGAACTATAGTGCAGTATTACAACCAGGATACTGACATTAATACAGTATCATGACAGTTCTATCCTGACAAAGATCTTTCATGTTGTATTTTTATAGCAACACTCATTTCACTTCTATCCTTATCCCCTACTTAACTCCTGGCAACCACTAAACTGCTCTCCATTCCTGTGATTATGTCATTTTGAGAATGTTACATAAATGGAATCATATAGTATATAATCTTTGGGGATTGGCTTTTTCTCATTAAACATAATTCCCTGGAGATTCGTCCAGGTTGTGTGTTAACCAATAGTTTTGTTCTTCTTTATTGTTGAATAGTAGTCCATGGTATGTATGTATCAAAGCTTGTTTGACTACTACCAGTTGAAGGACATTTAGGATGTCTCTAGGTTAACTTAACTTTTGCAATTTGAGGTGTGACAGCAAAACTAACATGAATTTATTTTTCTTTTTTCACAATTTCATGGATAGAAGATTCATTCTTACTCTACATCTTAGCAACCTCAGCATATGTTTTTTTCTTTCCTTATTAAGTTGAGAATTTCCACTTTTTCACTTAAAGGAAGCACTTTCTGGCTTCTCTTTGGCATATCTGAATTGCCAGAATCACTACTCTTGTACTTGGGGCCATTATTAAGTAAAATAAGAATTATTTGAACACAAGGACTGCCATTTAGCAACAGTTGATCTGATAACTGAGACAGCTACTAAGTGACTAGCGGGTGAGTAGCTTATGCAGCCTGGATATGCTAGACAAAGGGATGGTTCACATTCACAGCAGGACAAGGTGAGACAGCACAAGATTTCATCACACTACTGAGAATGACGTGCAGTTTAACAATTCATGTTTTAATTTCGGAAATTTTCCATTTAATATTTTCAGATCACAGTTGACCGAAGGTAACTTTAACCTCAGAAAGTGAAATCATTTCTCTAATGATTAGAGATAATGAACATTTTTTTATATGTTTTTTGGCCATTATTCTGTCTTCTTTGGAGAAGTTTTTGTGAGTGACGTGGTGGGCACTGTGGAGGGGTGGGACATGATTGAAAAATAGTTGGGGAGCGGAATTAGGGGGTCTCAATAGGGGAAAGGAATTTTTCTAAAACTGATTTATGTGATTAACTGTACATCTCGGTAAATTAACTAAAAATCATTTAATTGTACACTTAAAATGGAGTAAAGGCATGATATGTAAAATATACTTAAAAAAAAAGAAAGTGAAATCACAGATAGGGACAACTACTGTAGTATTTTTAAAATTTTATTTGATACTATTTTTTCAAATATGTGCCTTAAAAAGATTTTATCCCACTCTGCAGATTGCCTTGTTATCCTTTTTGACAGAGTATTTTACAGAGTAAAAGTTTTTAATTTTTGTGAAGTCCAATTAATCCATTTTCCTTTTTATGGATTATGCTTTTGGTGTTAAGCCAAAGAACACTTTGCCTAGCCCTACATCCCAAAGATTTTTTCCCAATTTTTTTCCTAAAGCTTTTATACTTTTACATTTAAGTCCTTAATCCATTTTGAATTAATTTTATTATGTAAGTTGTGAGACCCAATTCAAAGTTCATTATTTTTTACTACGGTTGTCCAATTGTTCTTATACCATTTGTTGAAAAGGCTTTCTTTCCCCCACTGAATTACTTTTCCATTTTTATAAAAAAATCAGGCATATTTGTATGGCTCTATTTTCTGGTTTTTTTAATTCTGTTCCATTTCTCTATGTATCTATCTCTCTACCAGTACCAGTCTTGATGACTGTAGCTATATAATAAATCTTAAAATCACACAGACTGATCCTTTCCACTTTGTTTTTCTTTTTCAATATTGTTTTAGCTATTCTAAGTTCTTTGCCTTTTCATATCCATTTAGAATAATCTTTTTTAAATCTACAAAAAATTCTTACTGGAATTTTCATAGGAATGTATTAAACCTTTATATCAATTTGAGGAGAATTGACATCTTTACTATGCAGAATTCTCCAATCCATGAAAAAACTGTGTCTATTTATTTATATCCTCTTTGATTCATCTCTTCAATATTCCCAGTTTTCAGCATATAAATCCAGTACACGTTTTGTTAGATTTATACCTAAGTGCTTCATTTATTGAGTGATTGTAAATAGCATTTTATTTAAAATTTTTTAGTTTTTGTATTTTTAATTTTGGTGTCCACGCATTGATTCTTGATAGAAATGCAGTTGATTCTTGTGTGTTTATATTATATCCTAAGACCTTCCTGAACCCACTTATAAGTTCTAGGAGGTGTGTGTGTGTGTGTGTGTGTGTGTGTATATATATATATATATATAGTTTCCTTAGGATTTTCAACATAGTCAATTCATCATGACTTCGCAGATAGGGGCAGTTTTATTTTTTTCTCTCCAGTCTGCATGCCTTTTATTTCCTTTTCTTGCCTTATTGCTCTAGCATTATATTGAATAAGAGTAATATTTTTCACCTATAAGTAAGGGGTCACTTTGCTCTGCTTTCAAAATTTTTGTGTTTAGTTTACAGAAGTTTAAATATAGTGTGTTTTGGGACAGATTTCTTTGTGTTTATCCTGTGAGAGGTTCACTCAACTTTTTAAATCTGTAGGTTTATATTTCATGCCATGTGTGGGACATGTTCAGACTTACTTATTTATGAATCCTTGTCTTGTTCCAGTTCTGAGTAGGAATACTTTCAACTTTCCCCATTGAGCATGATGTTGTCTGTGGGTTTGTCATATAAGGCTCTTGTAATTTCAAGATATGTTACATCTATGCTTATTTTGTTAAGAGTTTTATCATAAATGGGTGCTGAATTTTGTAAAATGTTTTTTCTACATCTATTGAGGTGATCATATGACATTTCTTTTTGCTTCAGTTTATGTGGTGAATCACATTTATGGATTTACGTATGTTGAACCATGCTTGCATCCCTGGGATGAAGTCCATTTGGTCATGGTGGATTATTTTTTGATTTGCTGCTGAATTTGGTTTGCTAGACTTTCATTGAGGATCTTTGCACCCATTAATACATTCATAAGGCATATTGGTCTATAGTTTTCTTTTTTCATTTTGTCCTTTCCTGGCTTTGGTATCAAGGTGATACTGGCTTTGGATAATGAGTTGGGAGGATTCCTTCCTTCTTGATATTATGGAATAATTTCTGCAGTATGGGTACCAGTTCTTCTTCATAGGTCTGATAAAATTCAGCTGTGAAACCATATAGCCTGGGACATTTTTATGTTGGAAGATTTTATATTGCTGCTTTAATTTCATTGCTAGTGAAAGAAAAAAAAAATTTCATTGCTAATAATTGGCCTGTTCAGGAGGTTTGTTTCTTCTGATTGAGTCTTGGGAGATTGTGTGTCTCCAGGAATTTGAAACAACATATTTTACTAAAATCCCCCTACTTTTGATCAAAAAAAAATCTGAAAGATTATCTTGATCAAAAAATAAGTCATATCTCATTAGATTTGACATAATTCTTACATTTGTTTTGTTAGAATTTCTCATGAAGAATCCCATATTGGACTTTTAAAAGCCTCTTATTGCTTGTGGTCCTGGGGCTAAGAAACAAGGATTTTGCCTATATCACCTATACATTTGGGTGAATTCCTTTTTTCTCAGGTCCTAAAAATATGCTGAGGTTCTTAGCCTGCTAGGAAGTGACCTTTCCTACTCATCTTTAATGCTGAGACCACTAGAAGCCTCGTAGCATGCCAGTTTTCCCAAGTTGGCTTTGTAAGTAGGCTTGTAAAGTCAGCTTTTAGTCCTTAAAATTATCTGTTTACAACTAATTCAATGAGCATTATTTTCAAATATGACATACTAGGCAAGTCCTTGGTTGTATAACCAATGTTGTCAATTATGTCCTAGTAAAAGGAGAATGGATTCTTATTGAAACTATGCAAATAACTACATTGCTATGAAAATAAGAATATTTAATAAGAGTTTCTGAGTTCTGAAGTGGTCAGGCAGGAAGGATAAAATATAATTTACAAATATTTCATTTCAGTTCACAGAAGCAAAGTCTACTAAATTATTATGAATTATAGATAGTGTAGGAGTGGAAAAGTGTGATACCTTTCCTCACCCATTCATTATAAAGGTCACGGCTGATACTCCTATATTAAAAGACAGGTTAATAAGGGAAAAGCATAACAAGTTTATTTAATCAAAGTTTTACATGACATGGGATCCTTTGGAAATGAAGACCCAAAAACCTAGGAAAAATTGTCTATTTACATGCTTGGATTTGATGAAGAGTGGACAGCCATGTAGGAATGTGATTGGACAAAAGAGTATGATCTAATAGTCATAGACTGAGTTGGGGAGCCTAGCAAGGCCTATATGATCAGATTCTTCTTGGCCTCTCTGTGTAGTTTTCCTTCCTCCTGGTCATGGAGCAGGGCTCCTCTGGAATGAGGGCCTTCAAGGGAGAAAGGAGAAGGGAGAGAGTAAACTTTCAAGCTTTAATGGATTGCTTTGGGGGTGAGGGATTCTAGTTTTCATGACCTGACTTGAGGAAGAGGAATTCTGGTTTCCATGACTTGCTTTTGGGGAGAGGGAGAGGAGGGAGACAGGAGGAGGGGCAAGGAAAACAGGAGGATGGGAGAATATGAGAAAGACTTCTGAGGCTTTTCCAGTTCAAAGTATGCAGTATGGCAAGGTGTCATACTTTAGAGTCTTATGTTCTGAGCCCCACATTCGCCTGTCTGATACTTCCCCCAAAAGTTTCACAGTCCAAAAATTAGGTTGATAAATTGACTCATAAGCCACTGAATCAGTCTCTTGGTCCTGATAATCAATATGTCAGTCCAGTTAAACAGTTAATAGTTTTGTCTCATTTCTGGAGATGTTGTTGCAGATCGCCTTCTACCAAAGTCAGGCCCTCTATATGGTATGAGCAGTCAGATATCTAATAAGGGGTATTTCTATAGAAACAAAAGAAAAAACAAAGATTAATAGTTAGAACAAACTATAAACTCAGTTTTTGAGTCCAGCATCCAGCCAATCAAGAAGATTTCTAGATGTTGGGCTCAAGGCATCTTGAATTGAAGTGAGGTCACAGTGGCAATTGGACAGATTTTACTGGCTTGCAGTTTACAATCAGGTGTCTCAGTGGAGTTTCTGGGTATTCCATACAACACGCACAAATGTTGTCCATGTGTAAGTCGTTGTGATGGTTTCTCTGAAGTCTGTATCAAATCACCCCAGCCTTCAGCTTGCACAGCTCCAGGATACACTCGAATATTTATTGCAGCACAATCCACAATTGCAAAGATGTGAAATCAACCCAAGTGCCTACCAATTCATGAGTAGATTAACAAAATATGGTGTATGTATACCATGGAGTATATATACTAAGCCATAAAAAAGGATGAATTAACATCTTTTGCAGCAATTTGGAAGGAACTGGAGACCATTATCCTAAGCAAAGTATCTCAAGAAAGGATAAGGGTAGTTTTAATTTCAATAATTCCAAGCTAGAAAGGTGAAAGAGAATTGCAAATATTAGTTTAGAGAGTTATAGGTAGATATTGGAAGAAACTAGAATTCAGGATCCAGTCTAGATTTCAGGTAGATAATAAACCCTCAAAAACAATGAGCTAGAATCTAATGACAGGTTCACTATAGCTTTCTTCTGAAATATAATTTTTCTCTCTACAGTCATCCCCATTTCTACCAAAGATAATCAAAGTAAAACTGATTTGTTCATAAAATAAGTTTAGTCTCATTATATTTGGCCTGATTATTTACATGAGTGCAGTAAGAATTGTGATTGACCACATAAGCTCTTTTTAAACTTGCTGAAACTTTTTATATGGGATCACAGATTAGACTTTTAAATGCCTCTCAAGGCTAGAAAGGCAAGGCAAAGACTCACCATCAAACTTCACCTGCAGTACATATAGAGTTGGGTGAATTCCTTTCTGCTTGAGGTCCATGAGTTTCCTAGGCCTACCAGGAAGTGACATCCTTTACTCACCTATAAGGCTATCACGTGGACCATGTATTCAAGGTACAAGGCCAGTTTTTCCAATGAGGGCTTTATTTGATCCCTAAATTCAACCTCAGTTCCCTAAAACTGTCTGGTCTTTCATATCTGAAAATACGACATTCCAGTCAAAGCCTTAGTAATATAACCAGTGTTTTAAATCATGTTCTATTACAAGGAGAATAGATTCTTATGAAACTTGTACAAATAACTATATTCCCACAAAGGTAAGAATACTCAAAGAGTGTCCAAATTCTGGAAGAATCAGGTAGGGAGAAAAATAATTACTTCAATTCTGTTCACAAAGGTATACTTTACCAAATTGCTGTAAGCAATAGATAGAGTTCAAGAGGAAAAAAAGGTTTCCTTAAATCTGGAAAACATTTAAAATAAGAAACCAGCAAAATTTCAAATAAAAAGCCATAAAAACATTATCCTCATCAGTTGATTCACTTCCATGTAATGAATTTTTGTTCTGCTTGATCTTGGTTAGCAGTTACATGAAGCCATCAGTTTCTTCATTAGGGTTTTGGAAATTCTCACCCAGTACAATGGTATGATCTTAACGTTACCAGAAACCTATATTCAAAACAGTTGTCAGAGTCTTTTCCATGAATCTCCTTGAAGAAAAGAAATTTTGGACTGTAGCTGAGTGCAAATGCTTTTAAAGATAAAAAAATAATAATTATGGATAACCGAGTCTTTGAATAGCCATGGTTAAAAGTCTGATTAGACTTCATTATGATAATTATATAACACCCAAGGAAATTTGGTTATTTCTGTAGCATGTAACATTTTAATCCAATAATGAGAATTTTGACTGATAACATTAGATTTCTAGGAATCTCATACAATTTTGGAACACTCGTATTAATAACATGCCCATAAATATGACTAAAAGCGTTAGCATCACTTATTATTTGATAATGCTTCCCATATATTAATAATTTATCATATCAAATAAGCCCAATTAGTTTAATATCTCTCTTTTGCAAGGTGAGAGGCACATTCTTTGTGGCTTTCCATGATCCCAACTGGAAAATCCCAAAATTAATTAGCATTCAAAGGCTTTATTTAGAATTTGATTTGGGAAAGTTTGTTAAAAATGTCAAAAGGCTTAAAACACTTACTTAAATAAGATCTTAATTATCTATTTAGTCAAAGTGACAATAAATGGTTTTATTTTTATTATTTTTTTAAATTTTTACTTTTTTTTGTTGAGACAGTCTCACTTTGTTGCCCTGGCTAGAGTGCCGTGGTGTCAGCCTAGCTCACAGCAACCTCAAACTCCTGGGCTCAAGCAATCCTCCTGCCTCAGCGTCCCGAGTAGCTGGGACTACAGGCATGCACCAACACACCTGGCTAATTATTTCTGTTTTTAGTTGCCAAGATAATTTTTTCTATTTTTTTTTTTTTTTTTTAGTAGAGACGGGGTCTCGCCCTTGCTCAGGCTGGTCTCAAAACTCCAGACCTCAAGCGATCCTCCTGCCTCGGCCTCCCAGAGTACTACAGTTACAGGCTACTGCACCCAGCCTACAATAAAAGATTTTTAAAGATAAAGTTTACATCATTGCAAACAAAACTTAGCTTTTTTAATATTGAGAAGACTCACTTTTCTTAGGAAATCAAAGACCTAATAAAAGACAACAAGAAGTGTAATTATCTCGATAAAACATAAAATCTTTGTTTTGTAGGTCAATTATGTAAAAGGAGGAAAAAAACCCTTCACATTCTCAAAACAATACTCCAAGAATAGTTTGTCATTTTAATAGAGCAGACCAACTTTTACTTCTGCATCAGTGTATCATTAATGCTAAAGCTAATTTTTAATAAAACCTTTTAAATAAATTCATCAAATCTTGACCAGTCTTGACCACATGAGATAAGATTTTCAAAAAACCTTTGCTAACCTTCTTTTTTTTTCAGTCCATTAACTTTTCTTCTTTAGGAGGGGACAAAAATACATCCTTTATACATTTCCTTATCAAATACATCTTATTTTCTTCACATACAGAGTTGTTTCCCTTATAAATTCTAGTAGTTTAATTATCTATGTTAATTATAATTTTTAACTCTTAATAACCTTAAATTCTAGTGAAACTAGAATTGTGAACTGTCATATCAGCATTCACCATTTTATAAGTTTTATAAACATGTTTCCTCAATTTTTCATGTTTATTAATAGACTCAAATATATTTAGTTTCTCTATAACATAAGAAGATGCCAAAGTATATAAACTCATACTATGCTTTGTAATTAATGTTTCAGTATTTTAAATTACTTAGAAATGACCCAGGCATTTAATGAGTATCTATTAGTTAACTTCACTTTAAGGTTTCAATTTACCAAAAAGATATTTGAAACTATTTTTAAGTAGGCACATTTTATAAAACATAATTTTTAATGGAAAAGTTTACTGATAAACTTTTATCCAACTCATATCTTATTTGCTTATTAACAATTATGCTTGAATTGTTGATGAACATTTTGAGATATTAAACAAAGCGAGACACTATCTTAAGTATTTTTCCTTTGTTATTCTTGACAAACCAGAAAAGTATCAACAATATCACAGAAGCAAATAAACTAAAAAGGTAAACATTTTCTTCCTTCTATTTTTTCCATGACTAATATGCATCAAGCAATTCAGCAATTCATTTTTACTGTGCATTGTGTTCTTAGGTTGGATTTACAGTTTTACGACCATAAACATCTAGCAGAGAGAACACAAATCTGTCTGAACAGCAAACCCAGGCAAAAATGTATGTCTATATTTTATATTTAATGACATAAACATACAGACAGAAGCAGATCTTACAGTTTTCACTCTAAAACTTTTAGCCACATGCCAGGTCCAATAATTTAAGACTCACTAGCTAGATTGGGCAATTAGGACAAATTAAAGTTACCTACTAGATGGGTAAAGCTTTTTACCAATTTTTGTGGAGAAGGCTTTTAAGATTATTCATTTGACCAGTTTCTACATAGTTCTTCTTTTTTCCTGCTGATGATGGTAGTTTCCATATTTGCAAAATAGAACTATCAAGTTCTAGAGAGGACAGGATAGGAAATTTACATTTCAAAGGCACAGAGAAGGAATGCAAGTTTTTCCAAGGAGGAGTTTGAGGTATGTAAGTTAAGTGAGACATAGAGGAGGATTTAAAATGGATGCTGAGGAATTTACTACAGGATTTTCAAGGAAGTATAGGGATGGGCCTAGGAAATGGTTCAGAAGCCCAACTAAAGTTTGGCCATAGAAACCTGAATCTCACTTACCTCTGCTGTTTCCTCAGTAATTTTCCATCCACTAATCACCAAATGGAGGATGTAGAGGCTTGAAGGAAAACACATCAGTGATTCAGGGGAACTGGATGGAAGATTGAAGGTGGCAAAAGGACGAAGGAAGTACAGAAGCAAATGGAAATAAGACATCTTAGAGGAGGCAGTCTGGGAAGATCTTACATTTCCCAAAAGGGCCAATGAAGTTCCATATTATTATTATTATTATTTTGAGACACAGTCTCACTCTGTTGCCCTGAGTAGAGTACCCTAGCATCAGGCCTAGCTCACAGCAACCTCAAACTCCTGGGCTCAAGCGATCCTCCTGCCTCGGCCTCCCGAGTAGCTGGGACTACAAGCATGTACCACCACACCTGGCGAATTTTTTTATTTTTAGTAGAGATGGGGTCTCGCTCTTGCTCAGCCTGATCTCAGACTCCTGAGCTCAAGAGATCTTCCCACCTCAGCCTCCCAGAATGCTAGGATTACAGGCATGAACCACTGGACCTAGCCTAAGTTCCATATTATTTCTTGTAAAAATCGTGCCAACAAGAAAGGAAGCATACAGAGGGACTGAGCATATAGTTAGCAGGGATTCAAGAAGAGAAGTTTCAGTCAACTGAGAAGTTCCACAGAGAAGCAGGATCCAATAGAGAGGTCAGAGTGGTCTTAAAAAATTATAGCCTGAATATCAGATTCCAATTTAGGCAACTTAGGACATTTTAAAAACATCTTTTCATCAGATTTCAGCCAGAACAAACAACAAATATTATTGGTTTCTTTGTTTTTCTTTTTTTCTTTTAAACCAAAGGTACCTACCAAATAACTAAAAACCGAAACCATTAAGTCTTTTAGGACTTAGCCAAGGATGAAAGAGATATTTTCAACAGAGGATGCAAAATGATATAGTCCTCCCAAGATCCAGAACCACTCCCATAGACAATCAAAAGAAAGAAAGACCTTCATTGCCATAGGATGAAACAACAAATGTTAAGGCGATAAAAGCCCTTTATGGACTGGGACTTCATATTAAGACAAACTCTCCCGAAAGCTGGCATGACTGGACAAAGAGAATGTTTCAGCCCCCAGCCTATTCAACTGGTTGCCTGATACAAGCCAACACTTGCTCCCCCAAGCTGGCAGAAACCAAGGAGAGTTTTTTTCTCACTGGTCACAAAGCCAAACACCCAGGACACAAATCAGGACAAATAGGAAATAGCTGTCCCCGGGAGAAGAAAGATCAATTACAAATGGGATATCCCCAAACCATGTTTGCACAAGAGTTCACAATCCAAATAAATATTTTTCTCCTGCTAACCTGAATTTGGAAAGGAAGGGATAAAAAGAAATTTTTACTTTCCATTTTCAATGAGGCATTACAGGTAGAGATCCAGGAGAGCTGACCTTGGTAAAAATTCTTACCTTTTCTTGGCTGGCTTTTGGTCAGTTGTCCCAGGATGTCATCTGCAGGCTTCAGAGCAAGTCAGGTGTCTCAGATATGTCATGTTGGGTGCCAGAAATGTAGGAGTGGAAAGGTGTGATATCTTTCCTCACTTGTCATAAGGGTCATAGCCAACACTCCTGAAACAAAAGACAGGTCAACAAGGGAAAAGCATAATAAATTTATTTAATCAAAGATTTATATAACATGGGATCCCTCAGAAATGAAGAGCCAAAAACCTATCGAAAACTGTCTATTTATATGATGAAGTTTGGACAGCTGTGTAAAAATGTGATTGGACAAAGGGTATGATATAATGGTCACAGACCGAGTGGGGAAACCCAGCAAGGCCTTTATATTCAGATTCTTCTTGGCCTCTCTGTGTAGCATTCCTTCCTTCTGGGCATGGAGCAGGATCCCTCTAAAATGAGGGCTTTCATGGGAGAAAGGAGAAGGGAGAGAGTGACCTTTCTAGGTTTTATGGCTTACTTTGGGGGAATGGGGTTCTAGTTTTTTATGCCCTGCCCTGGGGTATAGTAGAATTCTGGTTTCCATGACTTGCTTTGGGGGAGAAAAAGGGATGGGAGACAGAAGGATGGGAGAATGTCAGAAATACCTTGCTTCTGAGGTCTTTTCAATTCCCTTCAGTTAAAAGTACTCAGCATGCCAAGGTGCCATACTTTAAAATATCATGTTCTGAGTCCCAACAATAGCTTAAAGGGAAAGGAAAAAGTCTTCTCTATATACATCTTGAAAATAGAACATTAAAACATTAACAAAATTCTGAAAAAAAATCACATTATATCTTTTAGTCTTATGTAATTATTCTTGTTCCACAGCACCATATATTAGCAGAAGCCTGTACTCAAAATTATCTGGCATAATCCTTTTCCATGGGGTTCTGAGACAGTCTTTCTTTATTAAAGATGGAGCACTTAGGCCTGCAGCTGATTGGAAATACTTTCAAGAAAGCATCAGAGTAAAACAAACAAAATCTTCTATATATGACAAAAGACTTAAAATGGTTGTGGTTAATTATTACTGAAAACTTTCAAAAGTGAAAGATCTAATGAGCATTTATTTCAAGAATAATGCAATTGATGTGGAAATTTCATTGTTTCTTTGACATGCAAAACAAGATAGTAAACTCAGTCCAAAAGAGTTTTAGACAAAATAATTATAGAGTGATTAACCCTGTTTTTAAAGAAGATAGTGAACATTACATCTAATTTATAAAAATGAATATATTCTTCACAGAGAAAAAATATTAAGCTATAACATGTGAGTCTTATGTAATATGTAATAAATATACCAAGTATATAGTAAGAATATTCCAAGAATATGTGAATATCAAGTAAAGAGATTCAGTAAGTCCAGAGTACATCCCAAACATCTGTCTGTGAATAAAACTACATAGGTAAGTGATGTGAATCCCCATTTGAAATCCACTGCCCTATGAATTGCTCACCTTAAAAAGCAAGATTGTGACCATGTTAATATTTTTTAAAACAACTGAAAGTATGGCTAATAACACTATACTGCTGTCATCTAATATCAGGCAAAGAACCACAAAGACTGTGATAAAGAGAAATATATCATGGACAGCAAGGGCTTTGACAAATCCCTTGGAACTTCCCATACAATATGCAATTTCTGAAATATGTTAATAATATTTTGCCCATACAAATTTAACTTAGAGAAGGCTGAGAATCTTTTCTTATTTGAAAGCTCTTCTCATATAACTCATCAATAGTAACATATCAAATAAACCTAATTATTTTTATCACCTCTCTTTTTACAAGGTGAAAGGACAAATCCTTGTGCCCTTCCATGGGGCCTAAAAAGGTTATTGTAGGTGTAAAAGATAAACTGAAAGTTTTATTTTATTTTATTTCATATCTAAGATTAGATTTTGGGAAGGCAAAAATAACAAACTGTCAGGGTATTTGAACATTTAACATTAAAACTTGGATCATAGGTGCTTGGAAACAATACTTGGCTACTCATTTCAAAGTAACAATAAAACATTAAGAGAAAAACATAGAAGATAACATGATTGTAATGAACCTTAGCTCTTTCCTAAATGAGAAAACTTTGTTTTCATAAATAATCAAGGACATCATAAAGTCAACATAAATCATAGAATTCTATTCTGGTATGGCACACATTTTTGTTATCTAAGAAGATTGACAGAAGGCAACAACAGCAACCACAATAATAACAAATAGCCCTTCATATATTAGGTGAAGGTAATGGACCAAGGAGACAAGCTCATCAAAATTTAGCAAACTCTGCTAAGATTTTTAACACAGTTCACAATTTTTCAATCTCAGATATTATGAACCAAGGCAAACAAAATTTATTTCCAACTTTTGTCCTTTATTACGTTCTTTCATTTTCTGGAATTAACTGACACTTTACTTTGTGACCCATCCCAGGATGTCCACAAGGTCAGAATTAATTTCATAATATTAGTTAGTAACATACAGTGTACTCATTGCTGCTATTTTTGAATGTATCCATAAGTATATTTTAAAAATTTCTCAGTTCCTATTTCCAATATAGTAAGTATCAATAGTTAGAACTTATTTATGTCTACAAGCCAATCTTTTATTTAAGAGATTGTACTTCTCAAATTTATATATATATTTTTTTAAATACCACCCAAATATAGAAAAATACTACACTCTCTCTTAGTCTGCTCAGGCTGTCATAATGAAATACCATAAACTGGGTGGCTTGAACAATACAAATTTATTTCTCACAGTTCTGGAGTCTGGGAAGTCTAAAATCAGGGTGCCAGCAGGATAGGTTTCATTCTGAGGTCTTTTCTCTTGCCTTAAAAATGGCCACCATCTTGCTGTGGGCTCACATTACCTCTTCTTTGGTCACAGTCCTACTAGATAAGGGCTCCACCTTTATGACCTCATTTAACCTTAATTACCTCCTAAAGACCCTACCTCCAGATATAGTCACCCTGAGGGTTAGGGCTTCAACATATGAATTTTGGTGGGACACATTTCAGTCCATAGAACATCCTTACATAAAGAGAAGTAAAGTCCCTTCTGAAGTACAGACACTTAGACATGCAGGCACAGTGAGAGCAGAAGCACATAACTCATTGGTCTAAATCAAAGAGATGGTCTTTTCCCATTCTTCAATTCTTAATTGAACTTGACAAACAAACAAGCAGAAAAGACTAACAAACCAAATTCTCTCACCTAATAGACCCAAGGTCTCTATACAACTGCAATCCCCAACCCCTGGGCCTCAGACTGGTACTGGTCCGCGTGCTGTTAGGAACCGGGCTGCCCATCAAGAGGTGAGCAGTGTGGTCAAAGGAGCAAAGCTTGATCTGTATTTACAGCTTCTCCCCATGGGCTCATATCACCACCTGAGCTCCGCCTCCTGTCAGATCAGCGGCAGCATTAGATTCTCATAGGAGCGTGGACCCTACTGTAAACTGCGCATGCAAGGGATCTAGGTTGAGTGCTTCTTGTGAGGATCTAATGCCTGATGATCTGAGGTGGAGCTGAGGTGGTGATGTTAGCGCTGGGTTTGGCTGCAAATACAGATTATCATTAGCAGAGAGGTTTGACTGCACAATAAATGTAATGCGCTTGAGTCATCCCGAAACCATCCCCCCCACCCCCAGTCTGTGGAAAAATTATCTTCCATGAAACCAGTCCCTGGTGCCAAAAAGGTTGGGGGCCACTGCTATACAACCATTAATCTGCTTATTAAAAGATCATCAAATGATCAAATTATAAAATAAAATTCTCAGTCTAAAGGACTAACAAATCAGATTCTCTGTTGTTTCTCTGCCAACAAAGATGTCTAAAAACCAATAATCCATTTACAGAGATCACTAAATGGTCAGGCTATAAAACCAAATTCTCAATGGGAAGCAATTTATTGGCCATAAACCAAAACAAAATTAGTAGAGATCAAAATTAATATTACAAAAATGGCGTCAGCATAGTTCTGTTGCCACTTCTGATTCACCTTCTGGGTTTAAACTTAAAAGATAATTTTCAGAAAAAGGTAAAATCATGACTATCATATAGATATAAAAATAAACAAATGCTAAAGATTTTACTCAAATGATATGAGGGAATCAGGCATATGTTATAACAGTTTTTTTTTAAGTCAAAAGGCCACAAATTTATATGGAATAAACTAGTAGTGAGGTGAACTGCAGATAGAAAAACTGCTTTTTCCATGACGGAGGGTAGTATTAAGGGGAATAAAAGTCAATTCTGTACCAGATAGGACAGAATTTACAATTGACGCACAGTTACAAAACAGCTGAAAGATAATGAACAAAGTGAGACAGGTCACAAGTTTTCCATTGAAACATAGATTTCCCACTGAGATGCAATATTTTTTTCTACAAATAGAAATAGTTTATAACTTTTATTTGAGAATACATTCTGTGATTAGTTTTGTTGGTAATATTTCAAATTCCATTCCTAACATCTTTTGTACAGGCTAATCTTCATCTGAGTTCATGTACCCTCGTGGACTATGGAGGGTAACAACCACCATCACCGCTACAAGCACCACCGCCACAATTATCATAATTAGTCTTTACATAGCGCTTTGTGCCAAGCATGCTTCTAAGCACTTAACATACATTAATTCATTTATTCCCCACAACAACTCTGGGGTAGGTACTAATTTTATCTCCATCTTACAGGTGGAGAAACTAAGGCACAGAGAATTGAAATAATCTGTCCATAGTTATACAGCTAGCAAGTGCTGGTAGCTAGGCCACTGAGATGTCAGCTAGTTCTTTGGAGAATCTCACCTGGATTTTAATAAGTTGATTAATATGATGTATAAAATGTAAGAAACTAATAATTTCTGAAATTATTGTGTACTACTGTATCCCAGGTGCTGTGCTAAGTGCTGCAATTACACATATAAGTGAAGAAACATCCATGGCTTTGAGTTTCCAGTATAGAAAGGGAGATAGACATATACCCAGACTATTGCAAAGCAATATACAGTACCAAGAGCTAGCATTTCAGTGATGCAAGAGAACACATTTCAGAGAAATAAATGCTGAAATGAAAGAAAAGCTTGGAGAGATAGGCACTAGTAGAGTTGCAGAGGGCCTTGAATAACATGCTAAGCAACTTTGACTTTATCCTGAAGGCCGGGGGAGCTATTGTAAGCTTTTAAGCAAGGGAATGAAATCAGAATTTCATTTTAGAAAGATCAGTCTAGTAGTACTGTGGAAAAGGAATTAAATAGGTAGTAAGCCTGGATCCAGAGAAACCAATGTATCAGTTAAATTTTTTTTAAAAAACTCAAAAATTAGTAAACTATTTGTCTGCTAAAGATTCTATGGATCAGCAATTCGGACTGTACTCAGCTGGGCTATTCTTCTGCTGATCTCCCCTGGACCCTCATTCAAAAGTCTGATCATTTGTGCTAGCTGTTTTCTGGGCTTCTCTAGTCCCATGGGTTTTCATCTTTAAAAAGGGTAGGCCATGCTTCTTTATATGGTATGGCAGACAGATTAATGGCTCCCCAAAAGTGTTTATGTCCTAATTCACAGAATTTGGGAAGATAACACCTTACGTGGTTAAAAAAAATAAATTGCAGGTGTGACTAAGTTAAGGATCTTGAGATGTGAAGATTATTCTAGATCATCTGGGTGTGCCCAATCCAATCACAGGGGTCTTTATAAAAGGAAGACAGGAGGATCAGAGTCAGAGAAGGATATATGATGACAAAAGCAGAGGTGAGAGAGTTGGATAGAGATTTGAAGATGCTACACTGCTGGCTTTGAAACTGGAGGAAGGGACCATGAGCACAGGAATACAGGTGGCTGATAGAAGCTAGGAAATGGAAGGAAACATTATCTCCCAAAGCTCTGTAAGAAGAGCAGCCGTGCTGACACCTTGATGTTAATGCAGTGAGTGATTTTTTACTTCTGACCTGCAGAACTATAAGATAAATTTATGTAATTTTAAGCCACTAAGTTTGTGGTTTTTGACTGTTACAGCAGCATAGGAAACTAATACACACAGCACTCTCAGGGCAACACGAGATTAAATAAAAACAGAAGCTACAAAGCCTCATGAGGCCTTGCTCAGAAGTTGCACAGTGTCACTTTTACCACATTCTATTCGTCAAAACAAGTCATCAGACCAGCTCAGATTCAGGGATAGGGAAATAGAATCCATATCTTGATTGGAAGACCTATAAAGAAATTGTTGCCTTATTAAATCCACCACAAGAAATTAGGAGGCAATTAGAGTAATCGGATAAGAAGGGGAAAGTACTTTAAGCTGCTATAGGAGGGATGGAAAGGAATGGAGAAGTTCAAAAAATATTTGGTTACATACAACCATCAAAATGTTATGATTAATTGAATGTGGAGGGAGATGAAACATATTTGATCCTCACATCAAACCTGTGAAATTAAAAAAACATTATCACCTACGTTTAGCAGAGGAGGAAACTAAAGCCCAGAGGAATTAAATTAGTTGTCCCATGTCCCATAGCTTGAACTCCACACAAAACTCCTGACCCCTTGATCTTTTATTCCAGTTTGACTATGTTGCTTACATATTCCCTTATCTCTGTCCCTATCTCATCCCCTCCTGAGATCCCACGTCAGTAGAAATATGCCCCCATTTACTCTTTCACCTGGAATAGGTACCCATGTTCTCTTCTACTCTTGTGACTTTATAGTAATATAACTGGTACAGCAAGAGCAACACACTCCACATCAGATGATACTGCACAATCTAAGGAGAAACTAACAACAAAAAGGCAGATCCAAATAAGACACCTTTTGGTAATCACATCAGTAGGACACTAAGCCTAACATGATGAGTTGACTTAGATATCGTTTGCAGGGGCTGTAGTTTATAAAGGAAGAAATGGCCATTAAGGCTTCTTTCCCCCTGGAAATGAGATTTTTTTTCTGTCTTTCTCTCTCTTCTTGGGAATCATTAGTGAGGTGAGGTAGCAACAAACACCCAACGTTGAGGAAGGTCAGCTTCATTTCTCAAGAGCTGTTAGATCATGTAGCTAGTTTCCTTAGCAACTGTGTACATATCTGCCCACATAGTATCTTGAAAATTTCAGAGACAAATATTGTAAGTGACGGTGTTCTTAAAGTTATCAAAAATTGCTTCTAAATTCTCCTACTTTGAATGCCAATGTAAAAAGCTTTTGGTCTAATCTTGGTAGATAATGATTCTAACAGTATTTTATGAATCAATAGATAAGTAAGGTAGTCAAACAACAAAAATTATCATATTTTCAGGGGAAAATGTGTCAGCTCCCAAGAAACTTTGACCATCCCCATGCCACCAAAGTCAGAGCATCATGTCTTATAGAGCACATATATTACTTCCCGGAAGCTTACAGCTAAATGGTATTAGCCTATTGACCTTTTCCTATGGTAGGAAATCTAGCCAACATAGGATACGTGTTCAATAAAAATGCTAGTTTCTATTATTATTATCATTAGAAGTTTACAGAAAACAATCTAAAAATGGAAATGCAGCTGCCTCCTTGGAATGTATTATCCATATATAAAAGCTCATGGCTTGTTTAGGCCTCAAGTTACAAAGCAAGTAGCTATAACAATATAAAAAGCTACCCTTTATGGAGCATTACTATGAGTCAGGCATTGTGCTGGGCATTTTAACATACCATCTCCTTTAGTCATCACAAGAGCATTATACTACAGATACTATTACATTCACTATTGTATAAATGAAGAAGTTCTAGTAGAGAGAATAAATGACTTGACCAAATACCTATGACTAGAAAGTGAGAAAGCTGGGAATTGAAACCAGGATTCAAATTTTTTTCTACCTGACTCCAAATCCATGTACTTAATTGCTCTTTTGCCTGTGCTATACGCAATGTGTCTGCATACAATCCTCTCTGATCATGTCCCATTTAAGTCCAGGAGGACAGTTAAAGGACTGGGATGTGGTTTCCCGTTTAACTGCCACTTCTATCCCAATCCTATTACCTCTCCACCCCATTTATCCAGACTCTCTGCTCTGGAAGATTTAAACACAATCTATTAATATTCATTATGCATCCAGGACTGTGGGAAGATATACACATAAGTATGGTTCCTTTCTTCAAGGAGTTCATAATCTAGTAGTTAAAGAGATAAGGCTAACACATTAAATAACTAGAGAATCGTAGACGACTGAATTAAAACAAATGTCTGAATTGGTCATCTTTATCTTGGGGCATGTGTGGCTTTAGCTACATAAATCAGTGGAGAAGGAAGGATAGGCCAGCCCAGGACTAGGGTGAGGGGTACTAACACAGCTGGAGGGCATGATTCTAGGTGATTAGTGATCATCCCAGTGTGTCCTGTCCAAAGAGAAATATAATTAGAAGGGATGTAGTTGATCTGGATTATGGTGAATAGTGAAGAAGTCCCAGTCTGGTGTTTAGGAAGTGCTAACAATGTGTTTGTTGATGATGAGTAAATATGGGACACCACACCCAGCCCCCGAGCATTATAGTAAGAGTTGAAGAACTGGCAAAAATTAAGCAGAGTATCATAGTCCTCGCCAAATAAATGGACAGGAGTTCAAGTCCATTCATCAGAGAAGTTGTAAGAATTATGTAAACATGGCAGGGAGAAGACTGTGTCTTGGAGTACATGTGAACACCTTGGGCTCACCTTAAGGATACCACAGATTATCCCTATTATCTGGTTTTCACTCATGGAATCAGGGAAAATCTAGCCAGGGTACCCTAGAATAGGAGTTTCTGAGAGCCAGGTGTGGACAAAGATACGTATTTACTTTGGGTAGCCTAAGGCAACATAGCTCAAAAAAAGAACCCAAATTTCAGACAAGGAAGCCAGGCAAGGTCCTAGGTAAAAATATAGTGTTAAATGCTTAACCTGAAGGTTGAAGTGGGATTATAAATGGAAGAAAGAACAATGAGATTAGGTGGCAGAGGAAACAGGAGTTGATTAGGCAGTGCTCAGAATAGGAAGGAGCAAGCCATTTAGGGCCGTGTTGTATACAGTAGGAAAGTGATTTAGCCTTGTGTTTACATGGTGCCAGCTGAGTGGTTGGGAGCTACAGTGGATGTGGTAGGTTAAAGAATATCAAGACGGGAAGATGAATTCCAGACACCACCCATATATGGGGTGAACCATTCTAATGTACTCACTACTGGGGTGAGAATTGGCTTAGAAAGTGCAAGGGCTTATAAAGCCATATATGCACAAATGCACCTGAAGGCTCAATCAATATTTTGTCTTGCTCATATATATATCACTGCCATTTATGAGTTGTGTGCAAATGCTGTGATGATGAATAAAATACCAACTTATTTCAAAGCATGAATGAGTTAATAGCTATTTTTTGTCATTATATATTTTTCTGGAAAATTGCATAGTAAAAATAAGAGTGGTAATCCCAGGAATTCTTGACATTGTTGGGGCCAGATTGAGACTATTTTTAATGAAATCACTGCATCAGTGACATAGTTCTACAAGCAAACAGTTTCCCCTCCTGCTTTCTGAGATTCAGGGCAGACCATTATGCTTTGGTTCCTTTCAGAGATGTTCAAGGGAGGAAAGTGCACACAGCATCGAGCTAACCCTTAAATAGCCGAATGTGGCTTTTCACATAACTTGTTACCATCTACAAAATGTAAGATGTTTTCTGTAAGACAGTCTTCATCATCATTGTTGTCATCACCATCATTATTATCATTATGATTACTATCAATATTTGTATGACACTCTGCACTTTGCAAAGAACACTAATCAGAGGTCGATTTGATGTGAAGCTAATGAAGCATAAACCTTATAGGCCCTCCTCAAACCATCAAGAATAGCCTTAGCAATGCTTTTATCTGACTGTATGTTTTTGTGAAGTTTTCAGCAGATATTTCTTTTTTTGGTTTTTTTTTTTTTGGATAATTTTTTATTTTGGTGTAATTTCAGAAGAAAAGTTGCAGTAGGATATGCTTTCTTATTTTTATTTTTTAGGGACAATCAAAAATATATTTATTTTTAATTGACAAACAATAATAATTGCATATATGTATGGGGTATAAAATATTTTGATACATGTACATGGTGTGGACCAATCAAATCAGATATTTCAACTGAATTTAATTTAGGTGCTTTTCCTCTTAGCTAGTGGCATTGGAGTTACCATAGGGATTTTAGAGCTCTAGCTAAGGAGAAGTTGAGCTGGCAAAATATTTAATTTGGGTTAGTAGGACATATTTATGGAATTCACATTTACTTCTGCATGTAGTTAAATTATGCTAGCCACCCCAGTATCAAATCACTTCAAGGAAATCATCCTACCACCCCCAGTGCTGACGAACTCAAGGACCCAAGGGGACAGAACCAGTAGTCATTTCAGGATAATAACGTGTCCTCAAGTGTTTGGCAACAGAAGTAGAAGTGAATGTAAGAGAAATAGGCTTTGAAATATATACAGCTAGAACCAGTCTGTGGAAAATTATTCTATATTTTTAAAAAAATTGATAGAAAATTGATTTTAAAAATTGGTAGATGTTTCCCCAACATGACATTACCAATAACAAGTTATAAAGCTGAGGAAAACTCCTAAACTGATTAATAATATAAAACAAATTTCAATGAAACATGCTAGAGGAAAGATCGAATTATCTTTCCATTCTGTCAATAGAAAATGTTATAAAATTGTCATAGGAGGAGAAAAACAGCAAAAAAATGTAAGGAATAAAAGTGTTATAGAAGTATGTCATGCAGTTAATTCAAGAAAATATTCTGTGGCTTTTTTTCCTGGATTCTGTGATGTTTGTGGCATTTATCAGCTTTTAAAATGTGTTACATAAAGTAGTTTCTTTTCTCATTCTAAAAAATATTCAGTCTCCTACTTAATTTTATATTTGTAACTTTGTGTTCTTTTTCTTAACGACACTCCCTCTCGAATTGTGTAAACTTTAGACCGCAAAACCTGGATCGGTCCCTGTACGTGCATTCTGTCACGTAACCTTACCAATATTCCTAGACACATTAAACTATAGATTACACAGATGCACCACACTCAGTCTTTCAGCAAATACTTATGAGGGCCTACTGTGTGTCAATCATTCTTCCAGGCTCTGGGGACACGGCAATGAATGTCGCAGATGAAAGTCCCTGCCTTCATAGATCATACATTCTAGTGACATTATAACAAGTTATATAGATAAATTATTTATCATGTGTCAGAATTAAAAATGAGTAAATAAGCTTGGACTAGAACCCAGGTGTTTTCCCTCTAGTTAATTTCTCTTTCTTCAACGGCTTAGTTTACCATGGCTCTTGCTTCATCTTCCACATTCCTCTGTGGGATGCGGTTTGGAATCTATCCTCTTCTAGGCTTGGACAAATCTCTGCTTTCCTTCCCTTTGACCTTCTCAAGGGTCCTAGTACAAAGCGAGATGCATTTCTTAGAGAGGCTTACTTATTTCTAACATGGCTTTATTTTATCTCTTTTGGATGAAACACACCCTGAACATAAACTTGCTGGGCCTTTTTGTCCTTTTCTCTAGGTCACTGCTTAAATTTTTTTTTTTTTTTTTGAGTACCCAAGTTGCAGTCAGCTCATGTTGCAGAGAACAGATTCTTAGCCGTCCCTTTTTGCCTTCTAGGTAAAAGGGAATAGATTACTTCTCAGAAATGTCTTCCAGCAGCCACTGAATTTCTCTCAGTGGTATCTGCTTTTTAAAAAACATATTCCGGGTTTTGTTTTTGTTTTTCTGTTTGTCAACAGAGTTTTTCTCTCTAGAAATTTCTCCCACTTTTCATTCATTGTGGAAGTGGTTGGTGTTAATAATAAAGGGTAAAATCTCCCAAGGTTATAGAGCACAATAAAAGCAGCAATATAAATTGGAGTGGTCTAAGTTGTTCATGAAGAGTCACTTTTCCTGAGCTGCTTTTGGCTGCATCCCTACATTCAGAGAAAAGTGAGTGGTGAAGTCAGTTTCCTATACAAAATTGGCAGAGAGCTAACTCTGAAACTGAGGCAAGAGAGGTCTACTTGGGGCTTAAATTATTGGAGATAATTGAGTCATATAATCACTTCATTTGCCATGTTTAAACAGAACTTTAGACATCATCTGATTTTCTTTCAAAGATGTACATAGTAAAAAGAATTTCCCTGAATGACTCACCTAGTCTTCTGGACCCAATCCTATAATTTGATTTCCCTCAATCCAGCATAGCTGTCTATCATTCTCCCAGGCAGTAGGGGTTGAAGTTCTTGAAAAGCACTTAAGTCTCAGTGGGGCTTTACAGTGACATTTTCCTAGTGTGCTTTGGTAAACAAAACATTCCAGGTTGTGAAACCAAAGCCCATTTCTATGGCTTTATTTTTGTTTTAAGCATATCATTAAGAAAGAGGATATATCAGAAATATCAAACTTACTTTTTCAGTATTCCTCTGATGTATTACTGGTCTAGAACTCATTTATTAGAGTCTATGTAATAATATTATTCAATATTTTACTCCTTTCATATAGAAAAATTTAAAATTCTTTTCATGATCATGTTGATTTGATTTGCAGATGAAAGGCTGGGTTTTTAAGTCTCTCATGGTACTAAATACAAAATTTGAAAATTTTAGTATCCAGTTATCCTTTTAATGCCCACTTCCCTCCTCAAGTGCTCCCCAGTGGTACCCTAGGTTTACCACCCATACCTGTCCTCTCGTTCCTCTGGAGCCCATCAATATTCCCTTTGGGGTCATATGTCCTGTCTCTATTTGGGCTTTCCTGTCAGGTGCCCCAGTTAGGATCTACCCTAAAAACGAATTGAGGGTTGAATTATGGGAATAACTTTATCTGTTATCCTTCTTCTTCTCCTGGGAGTTTTTGAATTTTAATATGGAACAAATGAAAGTAAAATGCATTAACCTGAGGTAGGAATGATAGATGGAATTTCAGGCACTATGCAGGAAGAATGAAGACTATGGAGAAGAAAGAGTAGAGTTTGGATCTTTACATCATAAAACACATAGATAGGGATCTATTGTGCACAAATATGTGCCCAGCCCTTGAGACAACTCATAGGGTGATTCTAAATCCATTCATTTATGCATTTGACATGTTTAAGAAATGAATTTTCATAATAACAACTACTGTTCTTTAAACAGACAGGCACAAAGAGCATTTATTCTTCCCTATATTGCTACATTGAATTCCTGCAATTCCTCTTACCAATTACTCAGTTGATTTAAAATGTGTATGTCATTCCAGTCTACTTAGATCTATATCAAGCTGATCACTTCAGTGCAGCTGTGGACTGATGTCCCAAGTCAGGGAAGAAGTGGCTGCTTACCTGCCTGCCTGCCAGGTAGAGCAATTGTTATTTTTTAGCTCTCATAACTCAATAATGACTGCCCACCCCACTACCAATTCATTTGATCATTTTAAGAGCATCTTCGTAGATTTCAAAGGAAAAACTATATCTTTAATTTTTGCATTCATGTCATGTGCATGTCGTGGTGTTGTTGTTGATGGTTGTTTGCTTTTTGTTTTGCTGTGTTTTCTTATTTTCAGAATTTTGTTCTTAGATTGCAAGAGTGACCTCTAGTGTAAAACATCTGTATAGTTATAATCTCAAGCTCCAGGGCCTCTTATCCAGCCTTAATTTCCACAGGTATTAGTGTTATACAAAATATAACGAGTGAGACTTCCACAAATATGACGAGTTATCATCCCAGAATAAAACCGCCGAGTCAAGTTTCTTATTAGTGCTCATATATTTTATTCCCAAACTTTGGTTGCCAAAGGACAGCTACATTCTGGCGAATCTGAGATGGCAAGGACAACACTTCTAAAAATGCCCTTGCAAAGGAATTAGAAGTAAATTATGACATGCTTTTATGAGCTGGATGTATTTGACTGCAGAAAAATTGTTTTGCAGGTCTCTTGTTGCCCCTGGCATTCCTGTTTTGAATAATCGGCTGGTGCACTCACCTGTTCTTTCTTCTCCAGAGAAAGGAAGTGTTTTCCTTACCACCATGCCGGGTAGATGCAAAGCATAAAGAACATACTGTACTCTTCATGGGGAAAATTAAAGTAGACTTAAGCATATGCTCTGCCCTCACACAAGGTCAGCCAGAACATTTGCAGGATGGTCAATGGCATTGCTTATTTCTCTACATGAGGTTAAATAGAAACTTTCCTTGCCTTTCAAGAACTAGCTCCCCTTGCAATAAAATAACAATCCCTCACATTGTCATAATGCTTTAAAACTTATAGAGCACTTTTATTCATATAATTTTACTTCCTCCTCTGACCACCTTTAGGAAGTAGGCATTGTTAGTCCTATTTCAGTGATGAAAAGTACAAGGCCCAGTGAGGTGAAATGACATGTCTAAGGTCAAACACACTTGGTAGATGGTGGAGTCATAAGTCTTTAGGCTCCAAATTTAGTGTTCATTTGTCTCACAGCTGTTTCAGAGTCTAACAATCAGACTTTGCTAAAATAATCTATGAGATTTAAAGAAACAAACGTCTATGTACAAATTTCTATGAGGCTTGAAAAGAGAAAAGACGGATCAAGGAAGGTTTTTATGGAGGCGGTCACATATAGTTCAGTCTTTCACAGATAGGAAGAATGTGAACAGATGAGGAAAGTCATCCCAAGCTAAGCAAAATCAGGGCAATGGAAAAGTATAGAACATATATTAAAAATAGGAAATATGGGAATTTTCTGTGTGTGGGAAGGTTGTGGAAAATAAGTTTGGAAAAGAAAGTTGAGATCAAGACATGAAAATCCTCTAAATCTAGAACAGGGTTTCTCAACCTCGACACTATTGACATGTGGGGCTAGTTATTTCTTTGTTGTGAGGGCCGTCCTGTGCACTCCAGGATGGTTAGCAGAATCCCTGGCCTGTACCCACTAGATGCCAATAACACTCCCTCCCATCAGTTGTGACAACCAAAAATATCTGCAAATATTGCCAAATGTTCCCTCTAGGGGAGAATTGCCCCGTGTTGAAAACCACTTAAATTGGTAGTTTATGGGAACCATTTCATATTTTGAAGCAGAGAAGTGTCATGAATACATCTATGCATAGGAAGACAAATATGGCAAAAGTCTATGGAAAAAAAATTGGAAGGGGGAAGTGATTGAAAGCAAAACAGCCTGTCAGGAGGATAAGGCAATAGTCTCAGTGTAAGGGCCAGAGGTAGCTGCTATATTGGAAAGAGCATTAAACTTAGAGGCAGGCACTTGGACTACACTGCTGGCTCTGCCAACAGTCAGTGTGAGTCCTTGGACGAGTCATTCAAAACTTTGTGCCCTCCATTTCTCATCTAGAGCGAGAGGATGAGACATGATGATCTCAAAGTTCTCTTCTAAGTCCGTTAGAGATAGATATACAAATGCTGTCACTAACTTTAACTGCATCCATTCTTCTCCATATGTCTTTTAAAAGAATTTCAGTGGGTATCAAATGTGTGTCTGGCTTCTCTGTGTAAAGATAAACAGCATGACCTCACTGGCTCAGATTAAGTTGGATGAAAAAGCAAGTCAGAAATAGTGAAAAATCTGAATTATGAAATGCATTTTGAAGACATGAAGTTGTGTTACTTTCAAGTACATAAAGTACTGAGAACATAGATGTTGAAGTATTGCCTATGAGAGGTCTTTTGGAAGCTAGTTCAGTTCATTAATTTAGCATTTACTGAAAGCATACAAAGTGCAAGCAAGACACTGTGCTCGGCTTTGCAGGGGTTACCAAGATGGATTAGTTATGAAGCCTGCCAAGGACCTTACAGTATGGTAAAGGTGGTTAGCAATGTACACAGCTATGATAGGGAGCACAGCAGAATGTGCAGCACATTCCAGACAAGCCGTATGCGGAAGTCTCATACACATCAACAGGCTGATCTTCAATTGTTTAATCATACAATACAGCTTAAATCCAGGTTTAAAAATAATCAGATATATTTTTAACCTGCAACTTTTCACTGAGTTGCTAAAAATATTTGAATGAGAAAAAATACAAGTTAAACAATTATCCATCAACCCAATTAAGATGTCTGAGTAATATATAACTTAATTGTGATTATTCTCCATATAGGCTGACCTCATTTGCCAGTGGAGACTTAACAAGTAGACAGGAATGGTTGGCAGCTAGCAAATTGCTTAGATGTTTGTTGTTTTAAAGAACTTGAAATCATTCTCCTTGTTAAAGTATTTAAAACATTAAACAGCCTTCTTAAAATCTTATCTATACTATTTTCTTCCTTGCTTTAGCAATCTTTGTTCTAAATTCACATATTTAATGTTAAGATGTTGCTATATGCTATACAACTAAGTGTAAATTCAGTAAGAACATTTTTCCTGTTGAACTGTTTTCTATGATGTTCTGTCATGCCCTCTCCTCAGGCTATCAGCAGAGCTATGTGCATAGCAGATGTACCACTTTGGTCAATAGGTCACACTTGAGATCATTTTTGAGGTACACTCATGTGCACACATACACAATGTAGGGAGATGTGGCAAAGATTGTTATAATTAATTCAGGGATAAAATGCCATGAGAGAGAGAGAGAGGAGAGAGAGGAGAGAGAGGAGAGAGAGAGGAGAGGAGAGGAGAGGAGAGGAGGGGGGGGGAGAGAGAGAGAGAGAGAGAGAGAGAGAGAGAGAGAGAGAGAGAGAAAGAAATAGATGACAGGTAGACAGATGAATAAGTAGATGGATAAATGTCGAGAGAAAATAAAAATATCTACACAAGTGGATATATGTGCATGAGTAGGTGTGTATACGTGTGTGTGTGTGTATGTCTAGGCCAAAGAGAAAAAATATAGACAACTGGAAACTATGCAGGAATTGGTTGTACAGTTCAGATGCTTTATTGTCCTTCCTTTTACCTGCTAAATTACTGCTCTGCTTTTCTTTCCTTATTTAGTGAACAGTCAGGGAATGGAATTAACAGCCAAGTCAGTTTGGCTCCTTTATCTTTGAGGAAAAAACTATGAAGAGAAGTTCAGATTAATATGTAAAATGTGGTTTCATATTATTTATGGATTTCAATAAACTCTGTTTTCCCTGTCCCCTCTTTGTAGATAAACATGGAAAATTATATTCAGGTCATTTTGACCTTGAAAAGACAAAATCTGGAATGATGTATGTATTTCTTGTAACATGTATAGGAAGAGTATGGATAGACAGAAGAAAATATCAAATAATAAAGTGCAAAAAGAGGAAACTAGAATGTTCTAAGGAAAGACTCATGGAGATAGAAGCTGCTGAGTACAGCAGGCTATTCTAGTGGGGACCGAGGTCCTGTCTATAAATGCATTCAAGGTAACAATATAAATGCAGGAAAAAATTATTCACAGAACTTGGGAGAATTAAGATTAGCCATTTGCAGATAAGAAAGGAAAGGGTTGGGGTAAATATTAGGAATAAGGAAATAAGAGGAGATGCAACTGAGAATAGACTACTGAAGGAAGGCTTGCAAAGTTGTGGTTGCTTCAGATACTAAAAAATTGACAACAGTGAAAATGAAACTGTGGCCAAGAGCACCATATCCTAGAAAGAAAAAGCATAAATAAAATGAATTTTGATTAAAACAAGCATATCTTCCTTTTCTGTGTGCAATCTGCTCCATCATTAAACTAGGGGTATTCTAGCCAGCAAATCAATTCAAACCTTCTGTGTGCCTAGCACTGTGCTAGCTACTAAAGAGGATAGAAGAGAAGATCTAGCTCTTTATCCTTAGGGAGCTCACTGTCTGATTTATTGAGAAAATTATATGCAGAAAACCAAGAGTTTCATTGTGTGGTTATGATATTCGATACAAGGAACAGAGATAACAAGAGTGCCAGGGCTTTTGAATCACTAACTATACTTCTAGTGGCAGAGACCATTTGACATTGTCAACTTGAATATTTCTCCCAAAAGATGTGGCCCTGTTTCTTCTGTTTTCAGCTGCTTTCCCAGCCCATTTCTAGCTGACAAAATGAAAACTTTCCATCAGATGACCATGAATGTTGGTATGGCAAAGGGCCAGTCCATGTGCAAAACGAACAAGTCACATTGACCAGTTTCCAGCCCAAATGCATGCAGACAGATGACTTCCTTTATTTTCTGAGTTGTGTGGTTAAGGAAACTCACCTTTGGGTGTCTTTTTAACTTGAGAGCTGGAGGGGAAAAAAGTTATTTCTAATCAGGTTCTTGACCACAAGAAGTAATTGAAAGACAGTGTTTGGAATGTGCCAGGGTAGAAGGATGTTGAGGTCCCTGTTGACCCCAGTCAAATAGAGAGGAGAGTGTGACAGAAACAACTGGCTTTGAGATTTTTTTCCCAACTAGGTCACTCTTGGTCTACATCTTGTACAACAGTCACACTGTGGGAAATATGAAACAGTATAAGGCATGATCCTGGCCTTAGGAAGTTTGTGAAAAAGTTCAGAAGACTGAACAAAAACAGATGATAAGAAAACTACCAAATGAAACTATCTTTGATAAAGAGTTTTTAGTGACACTGCAGTCCTTGAAAACAGAGACTCACCATGTATTATTTAATATTATATTAAACATCCCCTCAAAACCTAGGAAAGGATCTTGCCCATAATAGGTACTTGTCATATGTTTGTTGAAATAAAGTGGCTGCCTATGGAACAAAACATAAAGGCTACGGACATTCAAAATACAGAGAGATCACTCTTTCCAGCAGCCTACTTACCAGATACTTATAAAGCAATTAACAGTGTAATTGGGAGGTTGCAGTGTGATTGAATTTTATAAGCTTTTATTATTTTACACTAAAAATTCAAAGCTTTACAGAGGCTGTATAAAGGAAAGGGCAGGGAACAATTCATGGAAAATAGGATCAGATCCAGAGGATAGGAAGAGTAGGGATGGCTGAGGAGACAGGAGCATTCCCTGTGGATTTAGGAGAGAATTTTGAAGGAGAGAGAGACAAGATTGTTGAGCAACTGCTTTGAGGATTTTGAGTCAACAGATGAGTAGAGAGGAATTTTAGAAAGCCCTCCTATGTTAAGCAATTCTTATTGCTCAACAATTGTCCTTCTCTTTGAAAAACTTCGCTGAGGATGCACATTAATTTTCAAAGAAAAAATGCACATTACAAAAAGTATGAAGAACCTCCTTTTTTTCGCTTTATCCCATATTAGCAAATGATTGGGCATTATTTTATAAAACTTTTGTTTCACCGTGGAAGGTATAAAGAGTTAGTAGTGGAAAGTTACAGTGGGGAGGGAGAATGTAAGGTAGCAAGGCTGAGTGGCTAAGGGCAGTACGGGACACCAACAGGGAAGTCAAGAACAATGATGGGGTGGGAAATCCATTCCCACCCTGAGGGTGGTTGGCTCAGTGTTATAGGAGGAGCAATTTGAGGACCCAGAACTGGGGATTACATGGCTCAAGAAATGGGACAGAGCACTGGAGGATACCAGAGAACCACAGAGTACACTTCACCAACTTTCTGAATGAAGTTTCAGCCTATTCCTGACATTAAGACTCAGAATTTGGCTTCTGACTTTTCTTGTGAGCAACGATGGGTCTTTATTTCTCTTAATTATACATTTTCAGTAGAGACATGAAGAAGAAATGACTTCTTGTTTATTATGATATTGCTAACCGTAATTATTTACCTTCAAAAACCTCTATTTTCTATCATTTATGCATCCTTCCATCTTCAAAGAACAGAAAACATTACTTGAATTTATGAAAGAAATGGAATGTAACTGCTACACTCTCCCATTCAGGATCCATTGAACTCATTCCCTTCTGTCTTCAGGAACTTATGGGCATGGGGAAAGAAAGATTCAATACAGAGCATAATTCAAGATAAAATCTGAAACTCAAAAAAGAGATGGTGACTATCACTGATTGGTATTGCCTGGACACAGCACTCTGTCTAATTTGCACAGGCATATAACCATTGAAGTTCTGTCTTCTCATTTTGCTGTTGACTCTGCCTTGAGGGAACCTTTGAAAAGGCAACCCAGATTATGTCTTTTCCTCCTCCTTTTCCTTTCCTCCCTCCTCCTTCTTTAAAAGGGTTAGTGAAAGAAGGGAAGAACTACAGGATATTTATTATTTGTACCCTGGTTTATTCTAAAATGTATTTGGGAAGATTCACAAAGACACATTTCATGCTGCAAAAGAAAACCAATTGAAAAATAAGAAAAATTAGGGAACTTGAGCTAAGCTTTTGAGGATCAAGCAAGTATTATGTACCACAATGATATGCCTTGCACCATACTAGTTCCTCTAAGGAAGTGAAGGTGAAATATAAGATATGGTTTCCATCCTTAAAGACTATAATATTTAGCTGGGAAGAGGAGGCAAACATCCGTGAAAGGCAGTATGGAAGAGCAGTTTAGGATCTTTGGCTCTGGAGTCTCAGTCTGGTTTTAAATCTCTGCCACTTACAATATTTGTGGCTTCAGATGAGTTGTTGAATCTCTCTCTGCTTTTGTTTGCTCATTTGTAAACTAAAAATAATAATACCTTATTCACTGGGTTTCTGTGAGGATAAACTTAGGCAGAACATATTAAGCATTTAGCTTATTTTTATTGTAATAATTATGTGAAGCAGAGCACAGCTAAACTTTTAACACCCTATGACATACATGCAAATGGGATTCGGAGAAAGGAGAGAAGTCAGTGTGTGCTAGGTAGGGTAGTCAGTGCTGGCTTCATGGGATAAGTGACATTTGAGCTAGATCTTGATGGGTGAGGCTTTAAGTATGCAAAAGCTGAAGGTAAAGTCATGCCAATCAAGAAGGCTGCAAAATACAGTATCATGAATGGCAAGACCAGAGGGATTTGTGGTCAAGAGATATTAATAGTCCAAAAGAACCCTTACAGAACTTCAGAAAATCAATAGTGTGACATGCGTCTGATCAGTAATATGTGGACAGCTTTGGGTTTCATTTTCTCAACTAGGCATTAAACCTTGATAGTTCCATTTTGTGAAGGATTAAAGGATCCTTGTGGGATTATTTGAAACGTCATTTCTGGAGTTACAGCCTGCAGACAGCCAACAAGACTTATCAAAGTGAATGGCACCTATGTTAAAACCACAGCCACATTTTATTTATTTATTTATTTGAAGATGTTTTTAAAGCTTTCTACAGCCAAGTTTTAAATCACACTGTTATGTCCAGAAAATACATCAGTATTTTTTTCAGTCCAGGATTGATCCACCAATACCTGGATCAATCTTCAAATACACAGTAAGGATTGCCTTGTATGTATGGATTTATTTTTCCTCCAAACTTGTACAACAGGATTTGACTAGCAAGTCATTCCTAGTACCAAAAGTTGCGATCTTATCAGTAAGGGATTCACAAGTACTTTTGATAGTACAGAAGTTAAGAAAGTGAAAAAAATTTCTGTTTCCAATCAAATGTTCTCAAATGACAGAGGTGACCTCTTATAGAGGAAGTAATGGTTATTCTGTGTTCCATTTTAATGATGCTCTTTTCTGGTTGCTAGAATAGATGTAACTTTATAAGCCTTAGCACTTAATTCCATATAGTATGGAACCAAGTAAATAACTTTTGAAATACATGAAAATAACTTCAAATATAAATGTAATACGGATTTAAATTATTTTTCAATTTATATGATTACACAGGTTGGCTACTGTACAAACCTAGATTTCTAAATCAATAAGGGAATTTTTAAAAAAATGGAGTCATTTAATCTTAAAGCATTTATAGAAGTGGCCTGTATTTTTCCTCCAGCTAACACAATATAAAGAATCATGTGCATTTAATTTTGAACTATTAATTCAATCCAAATGAATTCTTTTGCAGCTATCACACATTTAAATGCACACACACAAATAGTGTATTTGCTTACTTCAACTCTCCTGACAGCTCAATTTGCTGAGTACGAATTGGACATGCTAGCATAGTGAGTTAATATCCAAGGACTTTGGCTTTTTCCTATGGGGAGCTTTCCAAAATCCCTTTGTCAAGCTGAAATATGGAGAGCATTGGGTCAAGGAAAGCAGGGTCATAAGCCAAGATCAGCAGAGCCAATAGAAGCAGCCAGGAGTCAGTAGGGTAGATAGGAACTAGGGTTTAAGGCAAGATAGGATTCATAGGAAGGAAATACATTCTGAAGTAAACCATCAGAGGTTAGGGGATACACAGGAACTGGGACTCCAGGCACAGCAGGCTTGTTGATTCAGACATAAGACATCATGACCAAGGGACCTTGGAGCTAAAGCTAAAACCTACACAAGGCAAGAGAGACTCACATCCTCTTTTTTTTTTTTTTTTTTTTTTTTTTGCAAAAAGAACTAATGACTTCTAGATTTGAAAGCTAGGACTCAAAGTAAACAAATACCTCCCACCTGGAAAATCCTAATGCTCACTATGCTAGGCCAATTACTTAAAATACAAGAACATGAAATATGTACAGTTCCTTAGAGATTCTCTCAGTTGACCCTATCATTTTTTAGAAGAAGAAATGGAGGCTCATTAGGGGAATGGACTTGTCAAAAACAAAAAATCACAGTGATGTAGTAGAAAGGCTGGGGCTATAATTTTGGTGTCTTGACCCCAGCAACACACTATTTCCATGACATGTTTCTGCCTTGCCTACACCCAATGCTCTTAAATGGGAGATATGACTGAGAAAACTAGGATCTTCAGACACCAAGCCAACCAATCCTTGTCCTAACAGGATGAAAGAGGGGAAAAGTAAGCAATGTTTATGGGCATTATGTGTAGTCACAGAGAGGCTTTTGTTCATTTCCTCTTAAAAAAAATTCAGTAACAGAAACTTCTATTGGGATTGAGCCTACTTGGTGACACAGCTAGGTAAGTCTTATAACTAAACAGTTCATCCTCCAGTGTACTTTGCACCATTTATCCCTTTGAGCCAATTGTAGACCAAAACAAACCCATAATTTACACTTTTTGGTTTTTCTGAGACAGAGTCTCACTCTGTTGCCCAGGCTAGAGTGCCGTGGCGTCAGCCTAGCTCACAGCAACCTCAAACTCCTGGGGCTCAAGCAATCCTCCTGCCTCAGCCTCCTGAATAGCAGGGACTACAGGCATGCACCACCATGCCTGGCTAATTTTTTCTGTATATTTTTAGTTGTCCAGCTAATTTTTCTATTTTTAGTAGAGATGAGGTCTCGTTCTTGCTGAGGCTGGTCTCGAACTCCTGACCTCGAGCGATCCTCCCGCCTCCGCCTCCCAGAGTGCTAGGATTATAGGCATGAGCCACTGCACCCAGCCTATCCACCTAGTTAACTTTAACTAAATGTTTTTAAAACCATAACCTAAAAATGATTTTTTAACTATCCTCTTTTCCTATATGAAACGTACCTACAATGAAGAAATCTTTGAAATGACTTCCCTGCTTCTCAAACTCTGTGTGGTGAAGGAGGATTAATTAGTTACATAATATTTCCAAACTAATACTTTTATAGAACGTAATACAAATAATATGCTGAATAAATGACATTTTACATTATATTAAATATAAGTCCAAATTTTTTAGTGTTCAATTTAACAGACAGAAAATTACTCAAATCACTGTGAACATTCCTAAGAGCTTATTCTCAGTTTTGTGCTTATTCCTCCCCATCCAGTAGCACCCAGCTCACAGATCAGCACAAGTCTGCAGACAGCACTGTTAGTAACATTGCACCAATGGTTTTCTCCTTATAGCAAGATTCTATGATATGTTGACATGTGCTCATAACTTTGATATGTGCTCATAACTAAATTATCTGAAGAGTATTGACACTACTCAAAATACGTTTCAGAATATCTAAGTAGCTACAAACGACTCAAGGTTTAACTAAAATCCTTTTCATTTTGTGGAATACAGAAACAAAAATCTCACAAGTGTTACTGAATGCTGGAATTCTTCAATACGGGAGGAATGAAAGCAGAGAATAGTTTTTGGAACTGTATATTAACGCCTAACCAAGCAAGTCCCTTGTAACCGTACCCAACTGGAAAGCAAAGAGGAAGACAAAAAGGAGGGTTGGAAATCTCTGACAACCATGTAAAAAAAATTTTTTTTAAGTAGCTGTATTTTCCTAAGTAGATAATGGAAAATTAGCTAAATTTAGAAGATAAAGAGAAAATACCTTTGGAGAGATTTCTGTACTTTTTTCCAACAGAAAAATCAATTTCCTTACAAAAAAAGTTATTCACTGGAAGTAGCCAAGCTAAGCTGCACAGTAAAAGTAATAGATCAGTTGAGTCTAAGAAAAGGTTAGAGACACAGCTCCTGAGAAGTATAATTTGGGCTGCAATTGAGTGAGCTAATGCTAGTTGACTTGCATGCTCTGAGTATATAATTGTCTCTAGAGACTGCCTGAATTCACTTCTCCAAACATCTGTGAACAGTACTATTACCAACATTAGACTAGTTCAATGACATGAAGTTATACCTCCTGTGTCCTAAACAATTCACTTCTGGATCCTGCTCAGGGATGTCTTTTAGGAAAATTTCATATCTCAGCTAGCTTGATAAGCAATTGAAATAATATATGTAAACAAATCATTAAAAATTGAAGGTACTGTACCTGTATATGGGTATGTGTATGTACATATTTACAGAATATACTGTTATTATTTATCACATCTATCATAAGTCTCAAACTTGTTTTGATTAATAGGAGAATTGATCTCAAGGGTGGGATTAGGCCCTTAACCAAGTATGAAAAGCATTTGCAGAGATTTAAGAATTAGACTAAATATTACTTCAGTTTTGACAAATATTAACTAACAGCATTTGAGAAAGTAATTTAACTTCTCCAATCCTCAGTTTTCTTATCAGTATCAGCAATATAATTCTTGCCTTTACCTATCTCGTATAGTTGTAAAATGCAAATATAACATATGTGAAAACATTTTGTGAAGAGGATAAGGAGCTATGAAAAAATATATTTTGCCCATATTTCTAACAGTGGAGTACACTTCCTATAATATATATGCAGTTAGGCCATTTTGAAGTGAAATTATTTCCTAAAGCATGTGCCATCCACCATAAACACTTAACATTCTCCCAAACGAGTCTCCGTTTACTTTCCACTCTTAGACAATAATGTTTACCTTTCTTGCACTCTTAATTTCTCTCTGCTGCGATAAGGCTGTAATTGTATTTAGCCCTGTGAAGCACAGTAAATAAATAATTGTTAAATAATCAGGTTATCGATTTCTGTGGAGGCCTTAAATTTGTATCCTAGAATAGATACCTTTTTTGCTACAAATTAAAGCCACACCTTCACAATCATGTAAGCAATTTATCTACATACGTTAGAAGCCATAGATTTGCCTGGATAGAGAACAGGCTACTGATGGAATGCCAGGTTATACAAAATCAACAGGGAAAACTAAACACCTAAGTAAATTTTGAAGCACAGTGGCATGTAAGAGCCAGATAGAAAGAACCAAGTATTAATAGTAAGAGATGATGAAATTATGGTTAGTATTTGGAGGGAAGAAAATGTTGGCTTGTTGTGTACAACTAAAAAATATAATGAAGCTATTACACAGCCAGGCACAGTGGGTTATGCCTATAATCTCAGTGCTTTGGGAGGCTGAAGTGGGAGGATGGCATGAGGCCAGGAGTTCAAGAACAACCTGGGCAACACAGTGAGATCCCATCTCTACAAAAAACTTAACAATTAGCTGGTGTGGTGGAGTGTACCTGTAGTCCTAGCTATTTGGAAGGCTGAGGCAGGAGGATCTCTTGGGCCCAGGAGCTCAAAGTTATAGTGAGCTATGATTGAGCCCCTGTACCCCATCCTGGGCAACAGAGGAGACCCTCTCTGTTGACTCACAGTTAATTAGGGATTGACAGTACAATAGGATCACTCTTGTCCAAAGCTTTTATCCAATCATCACTTTGTCAATAATGTAGTTTAGATACAAACAGGAGAAGCAAGATGCTCAGGAGAGCTAATATTCACTTTGTAAAACGGAAGAAATAAGGTTAAACATGGGCAATTTAAAAAGCATTATTCTTATAACACATCTTCTAAGGGATTGGAAAGGATGCCACTCTATATGTGAAGTTCATAGAGGGAAAGTTTCCTAATAGCCATATAGAATCCAACTTCTATATTCTTAAGACCTCTGATACAATGACAGAGAGACAATTGGTCAATCAAGGTGCTACCACTAAAACAGGCTGAGCAGACAGAGTCCTTAGAGAGGGACTGAGAATTTCCAATTTTCATCCAGTATTGAAACAATGGGCCATAGGAAATATCTGGTATATGCTGTTTAGTTTCAGAGAAAGAGATTGTGTGATTTATAATGTGTACATTCTTTCTTTTTTCAATCGACAGACTTTATTTTCTAGTAGTTTTAGGCTTACAGAAAAATTAAACAGAAAGTACTCAAAATACATCCCCATATACATCCTCACCCTATTTCCTCTATTATTAACATTTTGCATTAAATAGTATGGTACATTTGCTACAATTTATAAGCCAATATTGATACATGATTATTAAATAAAATCCATAGTTTACATTAGGGTTCACTCTTTGTATTGTATATTTCATGTAGACATTCTTGCTTAAGAATCCTAAGTTTCTAATGTAAATTAACAAAGTGTTCAGGAAGAGTGTATTCTATAAACAAGAATATCTATAAAAATGCCTTGCTAGCCTCTTTAATATTCTTTTTTTTTTTTTTTTTTTTTTGAGACAGAGTCTCACTTTGTTGCCCGGGCTAGAGTGCTGTGGCATCAGCCTAGCTCATAGCAACCTCAAACTCCTGGGCTCAAGCAATCCTTCTGCCTCAGCCTCCCGAGTAGCTGGGACTACAAGCATGTGCTACCATGCCCGTCTAAGTTTTTCTATATATATATAGTTGGCCAATTAATTTCTTTCTATTTTTAGTAGAGACGGGGTCTTGCTCTTGCTCAGGCTGGTTTTGAACTCCTGACCTTGAGCGATCCGCCTGCCTCAGCCTCCCAGAGTGCTAGGATTACAGGCGTGAGCCACCGCGCCCGGCCCTCTTTAATATTCTTAAGAAGAATTGGAAAATTGTTTTAATAAAGCAAATTGAGGAATTTTATTATGGAAATAAATATATTCTTATGATGAGAAAAATCTTTAAATGGAGCATTAGGGAAGTGAATGAGCTTAATGCATGTAAAGTACACAGCAGTGGCTGGCAGAAAGTAAATGCTCAATAAATGCAAGCACTTATCATTGTAGTCAATATTTCTCATACGTTATAGAATTTATTTGGGTAGGGAGACCAAATGGTATAATATCCTTGAAAAGCTGAGGAAAAGATTGAGTAAGCTACTTCACAAAGCAGTGGAACAGAGGTTCTAAGAAAAATTTAATCAAAATGAGAGAAAATTCATACAGTTGTTGAAAATCGCCCTTATATTTTGGAGGAAGGAAATGAAGCACAGAACAAAGGACCAAGAAAACACACGAAAATAAAGATTGTAGGCACCTATCGTCTGGTAGCAATGACCTTCAAGATTACAATTGCTCGTCAATGCTAAGGCAATGATGTCATTATCAATATTCATGATTCTGTTGGTAACGTAGCTTGCCTATTGGAAACTTTCTTTACAGCTTCCTCTTGTGCAGTGGGAATTAGTAAATAAGGGTGAAGTAGAGCAATAAAGCATCTGAGAGCTATAGTTAAGATTGACTTCTATTCCTTTTATTGGGGCCATTTCATTTTAATGACATGAGAGTGTAACTGGTAAATCAGGCTGAACACCTCCCACACTGGATGTGCTAAGATCCTTAGACCTGAACGCTGGGCATTTCTCACTGTGATGGTTCTGTGTGCCTGACTAACAGTATTCTATCAATTATCTTCCATATAATACAGATACAATATTTGACCCAGACACGTGCACAGACACAGCCATATAAATCTTGTGAATATAAATTATAAAATTGGAGGCCAGGCGCAGTGGCTCACGCCTGTAATCCTAGCACTCTGGGAGGCCAAGGTAGGTGGATCGCTCAAGGTCAGGAGTTTGAAACCAGCCTGAGCAAGAGCGAGACCTCATCTCCACTATATATAGAAAGAAATGAATTGGCCAACTAAAAATATATAGAAAAAGTTAGCCGGGCATGGTGGCGCATGCCTTTAGTCCCAGCTACTCGGGAGGCTGAGGCAGAAGGATTGCTTGAACCCAGGAATTTGAGGTTGCTGTGAGCTAGGCTGATGCCATGGCACTCACTCTAGCCCAGGCAACAAAGTGAGACTCTGTCTCAAAAAAAAAAAAAAATTATAAAATTGGTTGATTTTGTTTTGTTTCAATGATACCTGGATAGTATGGATTAAATGCAAGTTAAAATTATCTTCATTCCTATGGTCTGTCCTTACCAAATCCTAAGTAAGATATTAAATCTCTCTACTAGGTTTGAGAGTGCAGCATAGCAAATTTCAGTGTGTCCAGGAATTTTCTAGGGCTCTTGCTAACATGCAGGTAAGGATTAAGGAGGTCTTGGGTGAGGCTCAAAACTCTGCATTTCTAACAGGCTAATGGTGCAGCTGTTGCTATGGGTCCAAGAACACAATTTAAATTGCAAGGGTCAGTTTAGCTTATAAGCTCTGAAGTCAGTCACACCTTGGAAAGTTACCTAAGCAATCTGAGCCTCAGGCTTCTCATGTATAAAAAGGGAACAATACTGTCTGTTGTGAAGTTTAAATAAAATAATGAATGTAGAATGGCCAGTTTAAGGCCACAGAAAATACACCTAAAGAGCTAGATCTTGTCACTTTCATTATTAATACTTCTACTATCTCTCTATCAATGAAAGGATATGCATTTCTCAAATCTTTTCCTTAATCTATTGATTCACTTGGCAACAAAATTATTGACTCATACCAAAGGCAAGGGAGTGATAACTAAGAGGTTAAGGCTAGCAGGGGACATAGAAAAGGAAGGAAGAGAATAGCACGTGAGGACCAAATTGTGCTATATTTGACAATCAAAGCCAGAGCCAGAAAGTTGATAGTCGCCCATGAGAGTCACCATGATTTAGTCACCCTGAATATTATTCAGGATAAGATTTACCTCTGAGGGTGGGGGAGGAGAGAGAATGGGGAGAAGGGATACACAGTTGAGTTCAACAGTTTTGGTAATGTTGTAGTTTATAGTTTGGTGAGGGATTCATGAGTTCCATTTCTTAAGTTATTCTGCAAGTTTCTGGAAAGGTATAATAAAGGCCATATGGCATAACCCCTTAAACTTATCTCTTCTTAAACTATTTAAGCAAAGTGAATAAGCTGCCAGGATCATGCTCTCACCATCCGGAAAGCTGTACCCTTTCCCAAAGCACCATCACCAGCCAGACAAACCTGGATGCAAACCAGACTTGACATGATATCCCTTTAGAGGGGGAAATGCAGCCATGAAAGAGATGCCCTCAGCAGAGATGTTCCTGCAATTACAGCTTACACGGCCACACCTCCACATTCTCTGCATTGCTAATGGTGAAAAGAGCAATTGAAATTCTTAAGTTTAATAAAACTTTTCCATAATTCCCCACTCTAGCTGAGCAAGGGTCAATTTTCCATGAATGCTTTTTGCTTTGGTAGCATAAAAAGCTTATTGAGTCATGCTCTCTACCTCACTTCCTTTGAGCTTTATGTATTTTTCCATAAGAATTTTATATTCAAACATAGGACAGTATAACGCATTTTTTAAAAAGTCACTGAAGTCACCAGGGCAGGAATTCATTGTATACCAGCTCTGGAATATCAACAACTGCAATGCATATCCCTGACGGTATTTTGTATTTTCTTCCTGTGGTAGATTATTTGCAAAGATGGCTGCTGCAATGGAATTAATGTTTGTGTAATTCTAAAATTCCTACATTAAAATCATAACCCCCAATGTGATGGTATTAGGAGGTGGGGCCTTTGGGATGTAATTAAGTTATGAAGGTGGATTCCTCCCAAATGGGATTAATGCCCTTATAAAAAGAATCTAAGAGAGTTCTCTAGCCTTCTTTCCACCATGTAAGATACAATAAGAAGCAACTGGCAATCCTAAAGGGGCCTCTTACTAAAACCCTACCAATACTGGCACTCTGACCTTGGGCATTTAGCCTTCAGAGCTGTGGGAAATAAATATCTGTTGTTTTCAAGCCACACAGTCTATGGTACTTTGCTATAGTAACCTGAATGAAGACAGCCATGACAATTCTTCCCACCCCTGCATGCATACCCCTCTGCAATGTGGCTTTATCACACTTCCCAGCAAGAAGTGGAACCTATTTCCCTATGTATTGAATCTCAGTTGCCCTTGTGATCATTTGATCATACAATGCAGTGAAAGTGATAGTGCCTGACTCCTGTGACTGGGCCTCAAGAGACCTTGCATTTCTGTTACCACCAGTTTGCAATGCCGACTTGAGACCCCCGTATCAAAAGCCACAGCTAGCCTCCTGGGGAATGAGAAGCTCCGTGGAGTAAAGTCATTCCACCTGATCCTCCAGACCAATCAGCTCACAGTCAGAATCAGCCACAGCCATGTGAGTAAGCCCATCTTAGACCATCCAATCTCGGGTAAGCCACCAGATGACTGGTCACATGAGTGACCTCAGAAGAGAACCACAGAACTGCCCAATTGAGCGCAACCTAAATTGATGAACTATAGATTTGTAAACTAATAAAATGGTTGTTTTCTTAAGCCACTAGGTTTTGGGAGTAGCTTGTTACACAGCAGTAGATAACTGATATACTCCCCTTACCTTTTTACCTTTTATCTGAATAGAATTGTTATGTGTGAGTGTGTGTAGAAGCAGAGCCACATTGACTGTAGCTCTTCCATCAGATTTTAGTCCAATTGAGAAAAAGTGTTTGACCTTATGTGTGAGAGTACTGAAGAATAAGTGAACTGGGTTATTACAAAACTTGAATATTTCATCTAAGCAGAATCCCAATGTTACAATCCCCAGATAGGCTGCTTAATAATAAGACCTCTCAGGCAAATTATTTTCCAAACTAGGGTACATTTTGATTACTCTTACACACTTTTCTTTTGTTGTTAGACGTTTCTCTTTTGTCTCCACAACAATCCTACATACCATTTTGCAATATTTCTCTCCCTAATTTGGAGATAGATTTTGCTTCCCGTTTGATTCCCTCAGAACTTGTTTCTTTTTCTCTGCCCTATGGTTATTCTTATCCCAGCATCTCAAGGTTGTGATGGCAGGGCAGGTTGGTGAATGGTGCATAGACTCACAGGGTTCTCGTGGCTTCACCCCCTTCACCTCCAAACTACATCTCTGATGTTCTCCACAGCCCCCTCCATTCCGCCTTTTGTATCTTTTCTCCAAACTTCACTTTCCTCTCTGCTGCCAAAAATACAACCCGTGCATGCTGCGATATGGATATGAGAAACCACACTGCTAAGCAGCTTAGCCTGTACTTGACAGATTAGAGATTATTTTTTCTTACTTGGCTGTGTCAGGGCAGCGGTATATTTATTTTTCTCTTTGACACCAGTGACAGCTATTACTGTGCCAGCTCAGAATCCAGAGAGTAAATGAATGCACAGAGGAGGCGTGAGGCCTTCTAGTCTGACTCAATACAGTCTCCTGAGCTCTGCTGTTCTGCAGCCTGCTGAAAATGGAGCCATGCAGAGCAGCAGCCCAGACGCAGTCTCTGGGGGCAGCGAGAAAAGCATGGTTGGGAGGTGGGGAGAGAGAGGGGAGAAATAGGAGAGAAAGTGAAGATAGATGGGAGAAGAGAGGGAAAAAATACAGGGGCTTATGCGGTTGATAAGAATTAACCCGGGGATACTGGCACTTTTGCCTCTCTGCTGCTGCCTGACAGCACAACTTGTTCTTATTAAAACACACAGAGAAAAACAATAGAAAAATCAGAGTTTCATGGAAATGGAAGTAAGCAGCCTAATCAAGCCAAGTTTTATAAATCTATTAAATAGCTCTTTCCACTTGTCCCTTTTATTCTCTTTTTAATATAATTGATACATGCAAGAGAATATACAGATGATATATGCAAGTTATAAATTATAATAATATATTGAAAACTTGGAAACACAGCCAAACCCATGAGCCAGAACATTACCAATAACTTATCTCTCCTATTTGTTTCTTTCTATCCAATTCTTTTGCCTTTCCCCCAGTAGTAGTCACACCTCTGAATTTGTGTTTTTAATTTCCTTACTTACTATGCATATATGCCTTCATACCTACACGCATGCGTGCTTAAACGATATTGTTTAATCTTAGCCATTTGTGAACATTATGACAATAGTGCCATACTACGTGTAGCCTTATAGGATTTGATTTGTTGATTGTACATTGTTTCTGAGATTCATCCGTGTTGTCATAGGTGACTTTATTTTTTTGTTTTTCACTGCTGTCATGGTAATTTATTTGTCTGTTCTCCTGTTAACGGAATCTGGGTTGTTTCCAAGTTTTTGGTATTGTGAATAATGTTGCTCCAAATACCCTTATACATGTCTGCTAGTGCTCATGTGTGAGTCTCTAAGAAAAATACCTAAAAATATAGATATAAGGTCCACAAATATAAACAAAGCATATAAGAATATATTTATAAATTTTAAAAGTATATACTCATAAATAAAAACACTGGAGTAAATTTATATGAAAGAGTAAAGAACTACAGTAATAATAGGCAGGGTACTCCTGAAGAAGAAAAATATCCTATGTGCCTTATCCTATAAGATATAAAGACTTATTATGAAGCTATAATAATTGAAACAGTATAGTATTAATACAGCAATAGATTATAAACCAAGAAAATAAAACAAAGAGTCTAGAAACAAAAACTACAATACATGATAGAAAAGGTCTTATGGCTCCTAGGGAAAGGCAGACTAAACAATAAATGGTGTTAATATCATTGGCTATCCATTTGAGGAAAATAAATTAATTGCATGTCAACTTTGGATCATATACAAATGTTGGTTCCAGAAAATGATCTTACTGCAAAGGGCAACACTTTAAAACACTTTAAAAGAAAATGTCTTTCTGATTCTGGGATAGGAAAGGATTTATTAAACAAAATGCAAAAATTCTAATCACAAAGTAAATATAAACTTGACTACATTAAAATTAAGAACTTGTGCTCACTAAGAGATATCATGTACAAAGTAAAAGCACAAGACACAAACTAAAAGAAAATATTTGTAAAATATATAAGTGGATATGGATTAATATATAAAGCATATAAAGAACTCTGGCAAATTAATAAAAATATCATATGATAAAACAATAGAAAAATAGAAGGCTTGAAAAGGTATCAAATGAAAATCAATTAACTTAATTAACAATCAGGGAAATACAAAGGAAAACCACGATATCATTTCATTTCATACCTACTAGATTGGTACTACTTAAGAGGAAAAATTGGTACAACAGCTTTAGAAGCAATTTGTATAATTTGGAAAAATAAATATTGATTTTTAGGCCCTATAACAAAGCACCTCCACTCTTGAGTATATATACAAGATAGTCACCAAAGTTGGGAACACAGACAAAATGCATACAATGACCAGTTTATTGTTATTACCTTACAGTATATGGTAAAATAACAGTATTCATATTTTCAGACTTTATGGACACCCTGAATGCATCTTAGAGAAGCCTTCAGTTGTAGTTAAACACAGAGATATATAAAATCCTCTTGTTCCAACTATGTCTCTACCCAGGCTCTTAAAAAACACTGATTTTTTGCTTTTGCAAATTGCAGCTCCCTAGAGAATCTGATGAAATGGTCAAATCCATGCAGACTCTCTCCTATAAAAAAATTCATTGCTTCCTTGAGGGTCTTCCATGTACCATCTCAGGGTCTCTGTTCCCTGGATTGAGAACCCTGCTTTAAGTCATTCTCTTTCCAAGGTTAGGGCTTAAGGAAGACACTGGGGTATGCTCAGCCTCCATCTGCAGGCTACACATCTTTAGGTTTGGGTTCCAGAATAGCAAATGTGTCCCTTCTTCCAGTCAGTATTTTGGAGCAACTGAACCTTATTGTATCTATCCTAAATAAGGACAGAGCAGCAGTAACTCCAGAACTGGTGCCAAGCACACTCAGGTCTGAAGGTCCTCAGCTGATCAGGCACAATGACATGAGAGAGCAGAACATCTACAAGGCCCCCTTCGCTCCTGTGCCTCATGGACAGATGGACAGGGGTGTCAGGCTCTGAGGAGTGTTGATATGAATTATATAAATAACTTCACATTTATAAATCCATGCTTTCCTGAGTTACCAAGAGTCCAGATTTCTAATCAAATAAAATGGATTCATACCATCCCTTCAACCACCTTTGGTAAGAAAATACATGTTTCATTTCCAGTTTGCAATTATATTCACAGCCTGTTCTTAGATTTAGATTTTTCATAATTTTTAACCATAATGATAAATGTAAGAATCCGAAGTTATTGAGGTCTTGGTTTGTCCAACAGATATAATTATTAATTGTAAAATACTGCAGGAAATGTAAAGTGTCATTTTTTAGGAGAGAGTAGGAATACAAGGAGATTCTAAGAGCATGTGTTCTAGAGCATTCTCATTTTACACATGTACCCTCACAAGGATACAGTAAGAATAAAATGAGATAATACATGTAAAAAGCTTAAGTCACTGTCTGGCACATGTAAAGAAATTTAAAAAGTCAGCTATTTTTAAAATTAATACCCATTCTTGGTTATTTAGATCTATGTCCCTTTCTTCAAATATTTTTGAAGTTATGTAATTTGTTTTAATTTTTCATTAACAAAGAAGCTAAAAGAATTTCATTCTCACTGCTCTTAGAAAAAGAAGCATTTCATGGATACTAATGAGTTCTTGTGAGTACCAGGTAAGTTGTCATTGTCATAACTGTATAGCATTTAGGATGGAGACATAGGCCCAAAGATAAAGGAATATGGTTCCCAAAGATAGAGAAGATGAATAGAAAATTTTTAAAGTGATACACTTAAGATGCTATTTCTTGAGTGATAAAATGGGAGACGGTACTGGAAAAGGTGGTTGAAATCTGTAAGAACAGTGTCCATCCTTTAAAAAGAAAAAAAAAAGTTTCCTCTGACTTTTTCTCTGAAGAAATATTGTTAAACTTTTCCATGTATTATGAAAAATGGTTTACATCTCATTTGTGAAATGATATGACATTAATAAAACTTAAAAGATCTCATTCAAATAAACCCCAAAATCTCAATTTCTGTAAAGCATCTGAATCTAGCTCTAAAACTAGCCTGTAGTTTAACTAGATATAGTCTTTACCTACAGAAGACTGTGGCCCACTAGTTGAGTTTCATTCACGTCCCATAATCAGTCTCCATGGCCTTCACATTCTCATACATTCTCATCCTGGGCTTCACGGCCTCTGTCAGCTGACTCGCCAGCATTTCAGATCCCACGTTCCCTGGCACTGCTCTGTGAAACCTACTCTCCTTGCAAAATGTTCCCCACACCCGCCAGAACTAATGTACTTGACGTCATGGAAAATCCTTCTCTATTAAATGATTACCCAGGACCCGCTTCCTCTATGAAATTGTTCTCACAGAGTTCAGTCTAATTTCTATTCTGAGTCCTTCCTCCTGCCTATTTCATGCAAGTATGAGTATATCTGCATAAACTCAGGCATCCCTTAAAAATGTGAATTCTTCTTGAGTGGAATTCCTGAATAAAAATCTTCCATGTCTATGAGAACTCCTGCTTGGCTAATGAAGAAATATATGGCATGTTAGTGAATATTGATGGATTTATACAACTTTACTTTTTAGTGCTAATATTCAACAAACAGAAGTAAAGCAGTTTTTTTGGCATGAAGAATTTGACTCTGGAGCCAAACGATTTAGTTACTAATCCCAGCTCTATTACTTACCGCTGTGTTATTCTCTCTAACCTCAGTTGTTTCATCTGTTAAATGAGGGTAATAAATAGTATCTACTTAATAGGATTGTTATTTTTTTTTTTGCAAAATCGAGTTACTGAATAGTGTTTTATTTTTTTTCTTTATTGAAGTGAAATTTACATATCATGCCTTTACTCCATTTTAAGTGTACAACTAAATGGTTATTAGTAAATTTACCAAGTTGTACAGCTATTCACATAAATCAGTTTTAGAGGATTTCTTTCCCCCTCTTAATAGGATTATTTTAAGGATTAAATAGATTATCTGTGTGAAGTACTTTAAAAAGGGGCATGGTACATATAGAGCGTTCAATAAATGTTTGTTGTTATTGCCCTTTGTTGATTAAAAAATGTATGTAACCAGTAATTTTCTGAGGTTTGACTATTTACCTCATATAATGGAGATCACCAAGTTATCAAAGTGTCAGTTTGGTCTGAATTTAAGCATGTGCCTCTCCTTCAGGAGTTCTGAAATCATATTTGAGATTGACAGCATAAAAATAAATTCTTGTTTCTTATCATACAAAACCTAAAACTACTGGACTTGCCAATACTCTTCACTTATTTCTGCCCATAGGATAAATGTAAAGTCATCCATTACCTCCTAGGGGCCAAATTCCTATGGGTACCACAATTCCTATCCCACTTGACCTCACCTGTGTTAGAAGTTGTGGACCCTCCCTCTTCCTCTTCTCTGACTTCCAGAACACTTGCCCTGTTGGTTTTCTGCCTGTTTTGTTTTGTTTTTATTTTGGGGTTTTTTTTTTTTTTTGGCTCAATACTTCTTAGTCACTTGTGAGCACCTCTTCCCATTCTTCAAATAGTGCTATTGCCTAGATCTCTTTCCTTCTCACTTCACACATGTACCCTGGTGATGCCATTCTCCCCCAGAATTTCACCAAGCTAATGACTCCATATCCACCTTTTCTGCCACTGCCTGAATCCAGGCTCTCATCATTTCCAACCTGGCCTACAGAAATTGCCTCTGAATGGTCCTCTACCTACCACCTTTTCCCTACCTTAAAATTTCTCCTTCACACAGCCACCAAAATTACCTTCCTAAAATATAAATCTGACTTTGTCATCTTTAAACTGGAACTCTTCAATGATTTCTCTTACCTTGCTGGCCAAGATCTTAAATGTTTAATAGTTCCATCCCTTCTGCTTCTTAACCACCCACATTAAGAAGCCACCCTACAAGTTTTTGTCACTCAGAATATATCCAGTTCAAACTAAGAACACAATTCTAAAAGTTTTCTCAGGAATATACTTTTATTCAAATCACTTTCCCTTATTAATCACTGGCTGTACTCCTAAAATCAATTAAAACACATTCTTAACTTCAGTAAATGAAAATTACCAGATCTCTTAAGTTGGAATTTTTTAGAAGGCAATTATAGATAATACATATACACATTATATACTGTTGCTTTTTTTTTTTACAGGAAAAATTCAAGAAAGAATTTAGATTTTTCATGATAGGGAAAGCATGTGATATAAGAACATATACTTGACTATACTTAAAATCAGCTGAATAAAGGAAGCAGAGTAATAATAAAGATTGGTTATTCTGTAATTGGCACCATTGTCCTAGAGTTTGGAATTTGGATCTATTATAAATTTCCAATCCCCATATTATAGATCTGCTAAAATGAATCTTTGCCATAAATCAAAGAACATTTGTTGCAATGCACACGTCTCAGAACCATCTGTCGATGTATAGACACCATGAATATGGATGTACAGGAATTCAAGAGAAATTGCTAAAGGAAGAGGGGCGATGGCAAGACCTGCTGCATCAGGAGCCAAAGCTCTGAATTCTATCTTGACCAGGGCCCTGCTTCCCAGAGGTGGTAAGATTGAGCCAATTAATTAGTGTTTCGAGATGTCTCATCTTCAGAATGAGGGGCTTTAATTACGCAGATATCTAAGGCCTTGCCAATTTTGAAATGGAGATGTTTAACTCTTACATACTTAGAGAACAGAAAAGCCCTCCCAGAGCATGCTTTGAGAAGGATCAAGTCCCCTTTGTCTAGGTGTCCCGACTTGATGGGACTCCCTAATCTACACTCATGCAAGCCTCTACTATCAGGTGCTAAAATCTTTAGCTTCCTCACTGCCTTAACCATACTAGATATTTTCATATAATGTAGCCCAGACTGTTCTAGGCTCCACTCAACAAAAATTTAGGAGAGCATTCAATATAAAATCTCCCTGCTTATGGGTACCAGTAAAGACACCTCCTGACATCTCCTCAGCCTTCAATTGACACACACTAAACAATTCATAAGAGAAGGGCTGGAGGCATGACCAGTATGTGTTTTTAGTGCCAGTTTCTTATGCTAGGGTTATAATCACTGGATACAGTAAAAATCAAAGGTAGAGTTGACTGTATCTTACAAGTTAAGACATGTATACCATCACAGTCATAGCAGCTGGACATTTTTTTCTTTCTGCAGTGACGTTTTAATGTGTTAGATAGGATTATAAGTGAACTGTATTGGTGTCATGATTTTGGACCACATTTTGCTTTATGATGAGCTGCAAGCCAGAGTCTATATAGTTTGACTTAGGGCTCAGTAGCATAAGCAATAAAATATAATGGGGGATGTCTGCATTCTATAGTGTATCGACCAAAAAGCCATCCCAGCCTTTAATAGCTCTGCTGATACTCGAACATGTCTGTTCTAGACTGCTCTCTGTAAACCTTCCATAGAAAGAAAACCCTTGACATATAGTTACTATTGTGCTTCTGTCAAATACAGGTAGGGTCCTGCAAAGAAGATGGAAAAAGAATGCAATGAGCCTATCTGCATTATTCAAACTAGAAAAAGAATGCAATGTGCTTCATATAGCTCAAGCCAAGGGATCCACATTCCCTAAGTCAAAAGCCCAAAACTCATAGAGAAAATCCAGAAATCCTCTAGTTTGCTTTGATTTGAAGCCTTGTGCTCGTCAGAAAACATGTAAACCTTGGAATTAAGTCAGGAAAATATGTAAAGGTGTGATATACTGAAAAAATAGACAATTCACCCAGCCCGCATGAGTCCAGGAAGTGTGAAATCCCTTTCATAGATCACAGACACCCACAGCCACCTGGAACAAGAGCTCTGAATGTCACTCACCCTATGACGATACAGGAGATGGCAGTTCCCAAGAAGGCATATGTTAAAATAGATCCTAAGTTTTGAAAAAAGTGTCTCTGGGAAGAAAAAAAATATATTTAATAGAGTACACCAGTATTTTTTCTTCAAACAACAGGAAATAAAAATAAATGTATGCATTTCACAGGCCATCCCTCCTCTCACTGCTTAGGCAAATTTTGGTTTTGGAGCCTCATTCCTGGCCTTATAGAGACTTGACTGATTTACATCGCAAAGGACAGGGGGAAAACACAAGAAACAGGAATAAAAAACATCTGGAAGGTGATTGGGTAGAGATGACAGAGACAACTGCCAGAACTGGCTGGACCTGAGAGGGAAGGAAGGGATTGAGGAAATGTCTATGTAGGAATCTGGGTCAATTAATGGAAGAGACAGTTTTCAAGAAGTTTTATTATAAATGCAACTCCTTTAGCATTTAAAAAATACTATCCTAGGAGATATAAATTGCCTTTTGAATTTTATTGGATCTCTGACTTTTATATGTATTCTGAATGTGATAAAACCAAAAATTTAAAATCTATAACAACTCACTTTATTTTAATGAATCAGCCAAAAATGACTCCTACAAGTGGGCCTGGGAATGAGGAAGGATGACCCGAATAAATCCAGCCTTCTAAATCTATTCAAATGCTTGCTTAAGGAAAACTCTCGGTTCTTTAGGTGAAATCTGAGTAGCCAGAACTGACAGCAAGAGGGAGCCTGGAGTACAAGAGAAAACCGGGTCTGTAGTGAACAAGCTGCCTGGCTGTTGGAGATGGGTCACCCGGAGGAGAGCCCCAGGAGGCTCTCAGGGTGATAGACGAGCAGCAGAAATGCAGCTACCTTACCTCTGCATTTCAAAAACCGTACAGGACAGAGGCTCACCCTGTGGCTCAGGGAATGCCAGTACTGAAACTCTTATGTGAATTGTGATGTACAAAATGTGCACAGTGAGGCTGTGCCTCAGTATTGTCAAACAAGTGCACAGAAACTGCAGAACTGGACTTTCTCTCTCTGCGCATCACAGCATTCTTGAATTTTCACTTTGATGGATAAACTCAACATTAAATTAACAAGTGAAATCTTTGGTTGCAATCATCTAGAATAATACTGTCCAATAGGAATATAATAAAAGTCACATAGGTCATTTTAAAGTTTTCTACTAGCCACATTAAAATGTTTTGTTTTCATTTATCTAGTATATCTGAAATACTATCATTTCCATCTGAAATCAGTATAACACATTATTGAGATATATTACAGTCTTTTTTTAAAATAAAAAGTCTTTAAAACCTGGTGTGTATTTTATATTTAAAGCATATCTCAATTCAGACCAGCACATTTCAAGAGTAACAGCTGCACGTGGCTAACAGGCTGTGTCTTGGACAGAGTAGGTTTAGAAGAATTCTATAACTCTGAGCATTCAGGTTTGAATCTGTATCACATAATCTAAGATAATGATATTCTTATCCCATAAAAATAACCATTTTTTCATTAGTGCTAATAAAATTCTCTACTTAATGATAAAAGAAGAAAATGATTGCTATACGCTTACCTTCTTTAGACTATATCCGGCATGAAATATAATTGGTGGCAGTAAAACATTGAAGAAGATTTCTGGGTCAAATGTCATCTACCAGAAAAGACAAAAGTACAGTTAGAAAGGTGCTTTTTGGGCCATTAAAAAATGTGTCTTAGAGACAATTATACGTTCTATTGCTGAGGTTTTATGAAGCATATTAACATGTTATTAAATTAGAAGAGATGAAAACAGGAGAAAATGGCTGGGTGCAGTGGCTCACACCTATAATCCTAACACTTCGGACGTTAGGAAGTTGAGGCAGGAAGATCATTTCAGGCTAGGAGTTCAAAACCAGCCTGGGCAATATAGCAAGGCCCTGTCTCTACAAAAAAGAGGGAAAAAAAGCCAGGCATGGTGGCATGCACCTGTAGTCCCAAGTACTCAGGAGGCTGAGGCAGGAGGATCACCTGAGCCCAGCAGTGTGAGGTTTCAGTGAGCTATGACGATGCCACTGCACTCTAGTCCTGGCAACAGAGCAAGATCCTGTCTCAGAAAAAAAAAAAAGAAAGAAAGAAAGAAAGAAAGAAAATAAAAATAGGAGAAAACAAAATTTAGAAATTCATAAATACAGCATAACTATAATTTTTAAATGTAACCTATACACAGCCATCCTGTAGCTAACAATAATAACAAAAACTCAATGAAATCTGAGGAAAAAAATTTTTATTTTGATTAGTTATCCATTCCTCATATTTTAAATGTTTTTTTATTATATTTTATTTTTTCTCATCAAAGCAATTGGTGGTGCTAACTCATTTTTGGCTTCTGACAAAAAATTACTTAAAGTTTTCCCCAAATAAAACATTTTTGGAAATTTGGTCTTTACTTTCCCTGCTTATCCTATTCCAAAGTTTAAAATATTTTCTAGACTCCATGAAAAAACACATTTGAAAATGAAAATTAATTTTTCTAGTATTTGTTTGTTGGTTTTTACTTAAATGTTAAAATAAACTTGGCCACAAAACAAGTATGACTTCTTATGAAGTGAAATGACTTGTAAAAATTCTTGAACCCAATATTTGCTATTTGTTGGGTAATCTGAAAATAAACACTCATTTAATCTCTAAAATTTTCCTACACCCATCTTCTCATTTCCCTATTTCTCTTATCTGTCATCCTTCTCTCTCCCCTTTCTCTCTCTTTCTCTCTCTCTCTCTCTCACACACACACACCACTGTCATTCATTATTTTACCAATAAGCATTCTCACCATTAGAGTACCCATCAAAATCTTTCAGATGTATGTGTTTCATACACACAGTTTCCTTCCCCTTTTATGCCTGAATTCTTACTCATATCTGAAGCTACGTCTCCAAAGTTACTTCCCTGTGAAATGTGCCTGATCCTCCTGTCCAAACTGACCATTCTATCTTCTGCACTTTTCTGGTACTTTGGACGCTCTCCATGGCATCTGTGTTTCCTAACACTCTTTGTGTGATTATTGGTTTCCATTTGTTTCCCCCATTAAATTGTATTGCAAGGACGCCTTCATCAATCCTGCGGTGCCGCCAGCCCTCCCAGTGCCTAGCCCGGCGCTCAGGACACACTTGCTCCATCAGTACGTGCTCTGAAGGAAATGAGTAAGAGGCTGCGACAGGGAATAATCTGGAGGAACTGGGTTCAGATGGGTGGTCAGGGAGGCTCTCTGAGGAAGTGACATGTAAGCTGAGATCCAAAAGCAAAAAAGGAGCCAAAACTGGAGAGGAGCGGAGAGTAGAGCCTCCCAGAAGAGAATAACACACACAAATTACTTCTAAAAGTCAAATCTATTAAAATGGAATGAATTATACTTGCCCACATTGCAGGTAAGGATTATTTAAGTAAGAATTAAGAAAAGCCTCTCTTGGCTCCATTTCTCTTTCACTGTGGGCCTGCTTGGGTAATGTCAGAAGCTGCCATCCCCCTTCCACATACTAGCCCTTCAATTCTGCTCACCTAATTAATATTTGCGAAGGGGAAGGTGGAAGGAGTAGCGGCCATCTACCTCAGCCTGGGCCTCTCCCACAAACCTAGTCAGGGACCCACTGATGCCACAACCCCTCGTACCAGCGAGCATCCAGGTGGGTCAGCGGTGGCCCCATCTTTGACCCTGAGCCCTCTGTGACATTCTCAGCTCTCTCCCTGGCCCATGTGGCCTTGTTCTTACGGTATCTCTTGCCCTGCTGGCTGCTCTGATGTCATTTCAACATGACGCAAATCCATGAGAAGCGGGACGTGATGTGCCCAGCTCATCTTTCATATCAGGCCTAGGGGTCCCCGGGCCCTGGCATGGTCACAGACTGGCTGACTTTGGGTAGATAACAAATCCCTGGCCCCATCAGCCATGGGTCCTAGGGTCCACACAAGTCCTTCCTTCTTGAGAAATGGAGGACGTGTCAAGGTTTCTAAAGTTTAGTCTGCCATGGGAACCTCCTCTGAGCATTTAGCATGACGCTCTACATATATGAATAGAAAGAGGGAGAATGATGGAATTATTTCCAGCCCAGTTCTGCTCTTGACCAGGCCACTGGCGTTATGCTTTCTTGCTTTGATAACTGTTTCACCCATGTTACTCTAGTTTCTCCTAATAACAGGTAAACTTCTTCAGCTAAGAACATGCTCTTACATTTATTTGTTTTTCTACATAGTAACTAATTCTTTACCTGACAGGAGACGAACACATTTTGTAGCTTATCAACTGATTGGAGAGGGTATACCTGGGAAGCCCTCAGTATAAGAACATTCCTTGGCTCTCTCAAGCCTTTCCTTGGGTTCTCCAAAACCCAAATCATGTATGAGTGCCAGGGCACAATCTACATTTAAACACCTGAGAAAAAGAGAGAAGTTGGCAAGAAGAAAGGAAGAAAAGTTTTCTTAGCCGGCACCCACTCTGTCCCAGTCAGGCACATCACTGGATGTTTTAGGAATGGCATTTCATTTAGTCCTCACAGGAAAAAAGAGAGGGAGAAAATAATCTATTTCAATGGCTCAGTCATGAGGTCATTAATTTCAGGATGTATGCTAGACACTGGGACTCATGTAGTGAATAAATCCATTTTACAGAGAAGGAAACTAAAGCTTAGAGAGGTTTTGACTTGTCAAAGTCAGGCAGCTACCAAATGATGGAGCTAGGATTATAGACCCAGGATTTTGGCTCCAAAGCCTGTCTGTGTTTTGTATATACAGTCATGTGCCATATAACAACATTTTGATCAATGATAGACAGCACATCCAACAGTGGGCCTCGTAAGATTGTAATGCCAGGATTGTAATACCATATTTTTACTGTGCCTTTTCTATGTTGGAGGTTTAGATACACAAAAACTGATCACTTTGTTACAACTGCCTACAGTATTTAGCAGTGACATGCTGTAAAACCTTGTAGCCTAGGAGCAATCGGCTATACCATATAGCCTAGGTGTGCAGTAGACTGTACCATCTAGGTTTGCATAAGTACATTCTGTGATATTTGTACAACAAAGAAATTGCCTAATGATACATTTCTTAGAACTGATCCCCATCATTAAGCGACATATAACTGTACGCTAACATAGTGCATCCTAAAAAATAGGGAGGGTCTACCTCCTATTCTGCCACCAGAAATTACTTAAGTTTTATTCTGCCCAACTTGTCCTTGAGCAAATTTTTGTGATTAGAGTTGTAAACAGTAAGCTGCTAATTATGTGATTTTAGACAGTTTAACTCAGCGTCATTTTCTAAAAATGAGTGGATCCTACTAAATGGGAGAATTCGTTTGTTTGAAAAACAGTCATAAAGGACCTCTCTGTGTCAGTCCCATACTAGACACCAGAGGCAGAGTAGGGCACAAGACAGTCCTGCCCTCTGGAGTTTCCCTGCTACTCCTGAAGGCAGACTAAGCTTCCTATCTACCTACCCACTAACCAACTGGCCATAACCATTCTGAGTTGTAGCAAGTGCTCTGGAGGAAGTAATTAAGGGGCTGTAACAGAGACCAACAAGGAGGGATTGGGTTTAGGTGGGACTGTCAGGGAGAGTCTCTGAGAAAGTGACACTTAAGCCGAGATCCAAAAGCAGAAAAGAGACCAAAACAGGAGGCAAGTGAAGGGCAGAGAGTTCTAGGAGAGAACAACATGTGGGAAGGTCTGAGGTAGGAAACACCTGTGTGTTTGCGAAACCCAAGGAAGGCTGGAGTGGCCAGCAGAGCCCGCAAGGGCCAGAGTGTGGGGAGATGAAGCTGAAAAAGACAAAGGTGAGACTGGGCACAGCAAGGGTTGACCCCAAACAGAAAAAGTGTCGGTGGAGGGCTGGAGCAGTCCTTGTGAATGCAACAATCAATACAGAAGGTAAAAATGATGATTTGCTCATCCCATACATAATATAAAACCAAGGTGTTAAATTATTTTATTCTCAGAAAATCAATCTAATCTTACCAGGTTTTGTGTTTTTAATTGATTCTGGCTCTTCAGGCATTTGACCTTTGTTTGGTCCAGACGTTTTGTAATGGCTTTTAGAAAGAAGCGTTAATGTTTTGACTCTACGTTTCAGCTCCCTAACCTCTGGCTTATAATATATGAAAACATAGGCACTAAGTTACAAGAAAAACACATCATTTCTGCTTATGATCTAGGTTCCTTCTGTTATATAAATTATTTGCAGTCGTGTTTAAGGGCATGAATACTTGGAGCCAAGCTGCCTGGGTTCAAATCCTAAGCTGTTTAATTTGGACAGCTGTTTAAACTCCCTGTGTCTCAGTTTCTTCATCTTTATGATGAACATGATAATATGACACCTAATTCTAAGGTGGTTATAGGAATCAAATGAATTAATATCAAATATTTGTAAAGCCCTGGCAGCACTGTCTGACATCTAGGAAGCATGTTCTGTTTATTTCTAAAGAAAATAAAATGTGAATAAACATTTTTAAGTTATCCTGTTTGAAAAAACTGCCCTATTGTCAGGAACTTCTGAAGGTTATGCAACTGTGAAAATTTGAGGGAAGATCTTAATTTTTCTCCTAAGTTTACTCTCTTTCTAAGATTATCAGAAATGCCATTATTGATCTATTTTTTTGAGGCTTCTTTAAGAATATATCAATTGCAATATTTGGAAGATTTTAGCACAGAGATACGTTTCTGAGTGCTTGAGGGATGAAGCAATGCAGCTGTGATCATCTGGAATAGAGAAACACAGTGGCACAACCTCCCAGACAGAAAATCCCTTGCCTTGGCAGTTTTTCTGCAAAAATCGGGTTAATCACTCAACCAGAACATTTCAATAATCAGAATGCCCCATTCCCTGCACGCAGGTTAACTAATGTTCTATTGAATTATATTTTCTGGAGCAGCCAGATGAAACTGGCAGGCTGAGAATGGCATGCAGCATACGAGGATTTATTTGTATATACAAAACAGATTTGTGTTCCTTTCAGACTTGCTGTAAGCTTAGGAACTGCTAAATCAGAGTTCTGGGAGTAACTCCAAACCCAGACAATTTCTCAGAAATGGCTGGATCTGCCACTGTACTAACCTCCAGATGGGAATTCCACATGTCATTTTCTTCATACTTTGTGTTCAAACTGTGGCCTTGGAGGTAAGGCTGTCTTTAAGGGTGAAACAATTGAAACTTTTTCATTAGAATATGAGGAGAAAAAAAAATCTAACCGAGAGGTGAATGGGGAGAGCAGAAAGCTAAAATCATTCCAGATTAAGCACTTTCCTTAGTCTTCTAAGATTTAAATCTTATAGATAAGCACTGCTCAACAGAACTTTTAGTGATGATGGAAATGCTCCATAACTGCACTGTACAATATGGTAGCCACTAGCCACATGAGCTTTTGAGCACTTAAACTGTAGCTAGTGCAACGGAGGGGCTGCAATTTTAATTTTAACACTGGTGGCTAGTGGCAATTGAACAGTACATTTATAGACAGTGAATAGAATTTAAAATTTACACTGTTTTGTTTTTGGATATTCTATCATACTATACAAGATGTGACATATTTGGAGCAACAGAACTGTGGTTCAGAGATGGAAGCATTATGTATGTTCTATGAAAGCAGTGAGATTTTTACATATTAGAATTCAATTCTTAAAGATAATATGAGAGAGAAAAATATCAATATGTTCATGAGGATGCAGTACGTTTTAAATATTATCTCATATATGCATCAGTATTTGGCTATGAAAGGCCCAGACATATGTTCACAGAGATGATCAACTTGAAAACTTCCAAGAGTAGAAAGGAAATGTACCAAGTTCAATTTCCAAGTTCGTCAGAAGGTTATAGATACAAATTCTGTTTGAACTTGAGTATTAAGGTATCTATTGATTCAATATGACTTATCTGAAAGGAAATGTCAGTGTTCTACTGAACTACTAAATAAATAAGCACTAAAATAACCATGCTAGTGAGGGACTATGATTTATAGGGCATACTCCTTCCAAAGAGGTCTTTTAAAAACATTGTTTCATCAATTCTGACAACATTCCTGAGTGGTAGCTGGCAAATGCAATTATCCTCATTTTCCAGAGACAGGAGAAGAAATTAATGGCATGCCAGTGTCAATCAATGAGACAGAGCTATCACTGGGAATTGGATATATGTACATGGGCAAACTAAATTTGTGCTTTCCAAGGGAACACCAGGCTAACATAACCATTTTAAGCAAGATTTAAGAGTGTTTAAGAGAAGCAGGAACTAAGAAGCAGACTTTTGTTATTTTGCAATTGCTGATTCCTTTGGAAAGTAAAAGTGGTTAACAAAATAATGTGTTCAATCATCTTCAGTGTTTTATTCATTAAAAATTTAACAAGTCTCTTCTTGTTGCAAAGAAATTGACGATATATGATAGAGACTGATTCCAAGAAGGTTATAGTCAAAGAAAGGAAAGGTGCGGTATAGTCGTAGTATAAGGAACGATGATAAAATGTAGTTCAGTTTTCAAGGACAGAGACACCACTGTGGGCTTGCAGACCCAGCAGGAAACCTTCATGTTGAAGCAGCATATGAGCTGGGTTTTGAAGAATGCATAGGAGTCTATCCACCAGGCATGGACATGGGAAACATGTTCTTTTGCCTGTCCTGGGAGCAGTGCACCAGGCTTCCCCAAGCCACAAAGGAAACTGGCAGTTTCTTGGAGTTTCAGTTATAGTTGGTAATAAATAATTTTAAAAATTTAAAATATTAAAATAAATGCAGGTGTACAAAAAAGTGAAACTAAAGGTATGTATCTATTTTTAATACAAATAGAAGACTTCAAAGTGAACTTGGCTTAGGGAAGGCAGCTTTGGGACACACCTAGTGATAGCTCCAAAGTGTGCATTTCCTTTCCTCTGCCCTAAGGTATACTTCGGTTTGAGACACACCAGAGTGACAGAAAAAAGAATAGACTCAAAATATTTAATAAAAATATACCATGTACTAATTAGATGACCTTGGTCTATTTGTTTAACCTCTCTGAGCCTCAGTTTTCTCATTTGCACTATGTGCATAAAAATGCCTACTTCTTAGAGTTGCTTTTGAAGATTAAATGTGATAATAAATTTAAAGGGTTATGCTTGGTACCTAGTGCTACTTTTTAAGAAGTGTTCAATGGGCCTGAATCTAAATGAAAGAAAATGTTGAAGCAATGGTTCGAGCATGGCAGGCACAAGGCTCACTTGGGGAATGGGAATAGACAATGCAGGAATCCTAAGGGATGGAGAAGATAAGGCTCAACAGGTGGGTACCACCCATACTGTGAGCCTCTCCCAAATCCACTGGAGATGGATTTAAACTATATTTATTCAAACATGAAGAAAAGCTGAGGCATTTTACACAAGCAAGATGAAATAATAAAATGTCTATTGGGAGTATAAATTTGTATGACCTCTAAGAAGGGTAATTTGGCAATAGCTATCAAAATGTTAACTGTCTATACCATTTGATTCAGCAACATCTCATGTGAGAATTTATCCTGTAGACATGCTTACCTATGTTTGGAATGATATTAGTACAAAAGTATTTATTGCAGATAAAAGAATGGAAGAAAAAAAGCATTGAGGATGATTGAACCATGGACTGGTTAAATAAATTGTGTTATAATCCATAAGATAGAATACTATGCAACTGCTAGAAAAGCTGAGGAAACTGCTTGCCTATGGACTGAGATGACAGTATTCTAAAATTTATTGGCAAGTCAAAAGTGCAAGGTGCAGAGCAGCATGTCTGGCATGTGTCACAGAAATGTCTACAGGCTCACTGCACCCATTTCCTTTTTGTCCTGGCCAGACATGTAGACTACATTTTCTTGTAGTCAGGTGGGACCATGTAACTGAGTTCGGGCCAATTGAATATTGACAGAGATAATATATATCACTTCCAAGCTTGGTCCCTAAAAATCCCCCAGATTTTCTATGCTTTCTGTTTTCTTTCCTTTGTCAGTTCATGCAGAGGATCCAGCCAAGGTCCCCAAATCCATAGGGCTTAGCAGAGCCACTGCATTAAAAGAGAAGACCCTGAGAAGACCCCAGTGCCCCTATCACTGACCCCAAAAACCACACTAGACTGAGACATGAGCAGAAACAAACTCGTATTAAGTCACTGAGATGTGTGTGTGTAGGGGGGGGTATTTTATTAAAGCATTTGGCCTCTTCCGTGACTTGTATATCAAATAAAACGGTATAAAATATTTACCTGTGTATACATAGAAAGTAACTATAGGCTGCTTTGGGAAGGCTGAGGAGGAAAACTTGGTGGCAGGAAGGAGGGATTTGGAAGAAGAATTTCCTGTGTGTACCTGGATTGGGGCTGGGAAGTGACCTGTTCTGCCCTAGTTTCATATCTATAAATACAGACATGACCACTGCTTACAGCAGTGTATCGTATATTTTTTCCCACAAATAGAAAATGATAATAGTGAGTCAATGAGGATAAACTGGGAGGAAATTAGGATTCGGAGGAAGCTTCTGATGGCTGAAGAGGACAAGCCTGGGGCTCGGATCATCCTTGGCCCAAGGATGGAAAGCTCAGCGTGTCTCATGGCACACCTGTAAGCCATCAGCACACCCTGATGGGGAGACCTGGGCAGGATTTAACATCCCTGGCCCTGGTCCCAACTTTCACTCACTCCTCTCCAGGGTGTAGAAAGTGACTAGTCTGATGGGTCCTCTCTTCATGTTGGAACCAGCCTGTTTGCTGAGTGGACCCCCACTCCCTTCCATCCTGCCCTAAGCTTTACAAGAGCAGAGCCCAGCAGGGAGGCCCATGCTGTCCAGCTGAGTCTGTCTGAGGGAATAAGTCTAATTCTGCAGTAAAAGATGAGAGAGCTGGTCCCACCACCAAGCTTCATTTTTTCACATAGCTTTTGATCTCCATCTATCTGACTCCTGTATCTATTTCTCCATTAGTTACAAAATCAGGTAGGCAAAAGAGATGATATTGAATGAACCCTTCAAGATTCCAGCATACCCTTTTGTATCTTTTGAACATTTAGGCCATGTGAATGTGTTACTTATTTAAAAAACAGACTAAAGTCTTTCTTCTTCCTCTTCTTCTTCTTTTTCTTTTACTTTTCTTTTTTTTTTTTTAAGGAGATGTCTGTGTATATTAGTTTGCAGGGACCTTAAGATTGGCCTGGATGAAGGAGTTTCATTGTTAGGCTGCAGTTACCAGAATGGGCACAAGGTAATGATAGTGTGAATGAAGGTGGTTGTGACAGAATGAAAAGCAAGAAATGAACCCAGGAGACATCCATTCACTCAACAAGTATTTACTTAAAATAAGACAGGCATATGGCAGGCAGGATTAGCAGGGCTTAGGGGTGAAATCAAGAGGTAAAAATTAAAAACCACAAAAAGAACCTATGTTTCTGCACCTGGGTGAGTGACCCAGAAAACATGGTTGGGGAGGGGTCAGAAAGACTGAGGGCCCACTGAGCCTTCTGCTCTCTAAGGCTGAGGTGTCTATGGGCCTCTTGTAAATGTGTGCTTGGTGGAAAGATTGGGGCCAGGAGAAATGATCTAGAGTCATGAGCATGGGAGAAATGAGCTCATGAGTATAGATGAGATCTCTGGGAGTGAGTGCCACAGAGAAGAGAAAAGGACCAGGGACGGAATGCTGGGAAGGGGAGGAAGTGGCACGACCAGCAGGAGAGACGGAAAAGGAACAGTGGAGAGAGGAGGCGAATGAAGCTCAGGACCACGGAAAGCCAGGGAGGAGTGATGTGCTGGGAGGAGCTGCTGCTCCCTGATACAGGGCTTCCAGGTTTAGCAAATACAAACCCAGGATGCCTCGTGAAATTGGAACTTCAGATAAATGACACACACCTTTTTCAGAATAATTTCATAGTACTGCATTTGGGACATACTTTTTCCCAGTTATTCATTGTGTATTTGAAATTCAATAAATACAGAGAAAGGTAAGAATGTAAACCCCCGCAATGAACAAAATTGTGTTTTTGTACCTGGCTGACTGAGAGAATGGCTGGGGAGGAGCTGACTCTACCTCCCTACCCAACGTCAGCTACTGGAAAAGAGAGTTTGAGGAGAAATCCTTCGGGTTTCATAATTAGGGAGTGGTTGTTGATCCTTCATGATTGGCTTATGCCAAGAAGTGGGTACAGGAGGTTGAGAAAAGCGAGTGATGAGAAAGTGGGAGCTGGGTGTTCCAGGCTCCTCGCTGGGGAGGTTGAGCAGTGGGCTCTTTCAGGAACCTAAAAAATGGCTCTTGGAAGAAAAGGAGGAGCAAAGCAAGAAGGAAATAAAAGGACAAAAGCCACAAAAGGGAAGAAAGGCAAGAGAGGGGATCAGAACATAGAGCAGTAAGGGCAAAAATAATTAAGATGTGCTAAGGAAGTTAAGAGAATTAAAGTGATAAGAACAGCAAAAAATAACAAATTAATGTTTTAAAAAATGGGGATAAATCTTACTTAAGACATTTAAATCTGTGGACTAGCCAAATTCAGGGATAATTATTCATAGTAAAAAGCATTCTTCCATTTCTCCATGTGTTGGCTACAGAACCTGGCAGGCATTTTTAGAGAAATGGGCTGTATTAATACTTCCTGAAGGCTGATGTTTAAGAAACACCTAGTGCCCGAGACAACTAGGCTGTTAGAGGCAGAAGCTGCCTTAGAGGCCACCTCGTCTGGTGGAAGAGCGGTGGTAACAGAAAGTGGCTTTGGCCTCCCAGACTGCTTTGGCTGCTGCCCTGGCGCTATCCTCCCATTCCAGCCCATGCAGTTTTAACTTCACCTATTTTATGTACTGTGAAGTCATATCAGATTGTCTTTGAATGGAGGGTTTTTTTGCTAAAAAAACAAAATGTTTGAAACCCTGTTCTAATACTATCTCCCAGAAAGATAAAGGGATATGTGTAGGTCTGGGTCACTCAGAAGCAGCACTGAGATTGGAAATCCTAAACCAGGGACATTTCTCTTTTATTATATTTATGTTCATAATTTTGCCTCAAACAAGTTTTAAATGGTATGTCAGAGTTGAAGTCCCTCCCTCCACTTCTCCCCAGAAATAACTGATGCCCTGAAGTTAGTGTCCTTTCCTTCCATGATTGTATTCTTATACTTCATATGTGTGTACCCATAAATAATAATTAGCATTATCTGTTTACACTTAAATTTTTTCATAAATATCCTTTTGTATCTTGCCTTTTACATTCAACATTGTTTTTGAGACTTATTGACCTTAATATACATGTGGATCTTGTCCACTCACTTAAACTGCTATGTAACATTCTATTGGATGAATATATGATTTGGTTTTTTCCTTTCTCATGCTGATAAGTTGTTTCCTAATTTTTGCCATTACTAAAAATACTGCAATGGATATTCTTGTACTTAAGTCTTTGTGTACATATGAATGTTTCTCCAAAAGTGGATCTGCTGGGCAATAAGGTATATAAGTTGTCAAATTAAAGTGGTTACACCAATTTACACTCCCACAGTATAGTATAAGAATTATACTATAAAGTATAATACTTTTTATACTATAAAGTATAAAAACTACGTTAACAAAAATTAACATAAATCTCCCCAATTAGAATGCTTCATAGTATGAATGTTAATGGTTAAAAATTGTGGAGCACTGAAATATATACATTTTGTATTGAAATTCATAGGAACAGATCTAAATTATGAGAAATAGTGATAGGAAAACAATGCAGAGAAAAAATAATATAAATAATCATTTGAGAAATTGTGAGAAATAATACCATAAAACTATGATTACTTCTTAAAGTAATTAAAATTCTAGAAATTAGAAATATACTATTATGAACATTATACATGCAAAAAAGACAGATAAAAACACTGATATTTCATTGTAGGTAAGTAATGTCTATGACTCTGAACAAAATTCGGTGGCAAAAGGAATAAATCTGGAGGCATCACATTACTGGACTTCAAACTATACTACAAGGCTATAGCAACCAAAATACCATGGTACTGGCACAAGAACAGAGACATAGACCAATGGATCAGAACAGAGAACCCAGGTATAAAACCATCCTCATATTGCTATCTGATCCTTGACAAAGCAGACAAAAACATTCAATGGGGAAAAAAATCCTATTCAATAAATGGTGCTGGGAAAATTGGATAGCCACATGCAGAAGAATGAAACAAGATCCATAACTCTCACCACTCAAAAAAATTAATTCAAATGGATAAATGACTTAAATGTAAGGCATGAAACCATAAGAATTCTAGAAGAAAGTATTGGAAAAACTCTTATATACATCAGTCTAGGCAAAGAATTTATGAAGAAGACCCCAGTGGCAATCACAGCAACAACAAAAATAAATAAATGGGACTTGATAAAATTAAAAGTCTTCTGCACAGCCAAGGAAATAATCAACAGAGCAAATAGACAACCTACAGAATGGGAGAAAATATTCACAAGCTTTACGTCTGATAAAAGGCTAATAACCAGAATCTACAAACAACTAAAGCAAATCAGTAAGGAAAAATCAAACAACCCAGTCAAAACTGGGCAAAAGACATAAACAGAGGATTTTCAAAAGAAGATAGACAAATGGACAATAAACATATGAAAAAATGCTAAACATCACTAATCATCAGGGAAATGCAAATTAAAACCACAATGAGATATCACCTTATCCCTGTTAGAATGGCTTTTCTTAAAAAGTCCAAAAATAATAGATGCTGATGTGGATGCAGAGAGAAAGGAATGCTTATATTCTGTTGGTGTGGCTGCAAATGAGTACAACCTCTATGGAAAACAGTATGGATATACCTCAAAGAACTATTAAATAAAAGTAGACCTACCATTTGATCCAGCAATCCCACTACTGGGTATTTACTCAAAGGAAAAGAAATTATTTTATTGAAAAGACACCTATATCCGCATGTTTATTGCAGCACAGTTCACAATTGCAAAGATGTGAAATCAACCCAAGTGTCCATCAATTCATAAGTAGCTTAACAAAATGTGGTGTAGGTATACCATGGAATACTACTTAGCCACAAAGAAGGATGACTTAATATCTGTTACAAAAAATTTAGATGGAACTGGAGACCATTATCCTAAGTGAAGTATCTCAAGAATGGAAAAACAAACACCAAAGATACTCACTATTAAATTGGAACTAACTGATGAGGACACATGTGCACATGGGAGGGAAGTAAAACTCAGTGGAAATCAAGCAGTGGGGAGGAGGGAGGAAGGGATGAGTGAAAACCTACCTAATGGGGATAATGAATACTATCTGGGTAATGGGCACATTTATAACCATGACTCAAGCATTATAAAAGTGATACATGTAACCAAAAATATTTGTACCCCAGAAATACTTTGAAATAGAAAAAAAATATGAACTAAAAATATCAAGTGGAAAACTAAGATCAAAACATTTACATAATTCTAAATATTTGGCAGCATGGAGTTATGAAAAGAACATTGAGCACAGAGTCAGAAGGCCTTGTCCTAATCCCAATTCTGCTACAAATCACTCTTGACCAAGTCACTTCGCTTTCAGAACCTCAGTTTCCTCCTCTGCAGCATGGGTACCTGTTTGTTTCACGGAATAATGGTGAGATTGAATGGACAATAAAATAGAAAAGGCCTTTGTAAATAACAAACTATCATAGAAAAGGAAATGCACTGTCATTATTATAATTTGAGCAGGCCTGAAGCTCAAGATCTATCTTCATCATTTATAACCTGGTACACTAATCATTTGCCTATTAGTTATAGTAGTAATTAATAATAAAAATAACTGATATTGCCCTAAGGCTGTTAGAGTTTTAAATTTTCCTTCATACATAATACCTCATTTTTATCTTTGTAACAGCCCTTTGAGTTAAGTATTATGAACACCTCATTTTTACAGAGGTGGAACCAAGGCTCAGAGAGTTAAGTGACTTACCCAAAGTCACATACTTTGTAAGTATTATAGCAAGGCCTGGACTCAAACCATAGCTTCTAATTGCAAGTCCATTACATAGCAACAATGGTAACAAAACTAACAGTTAATACACTTTGAGCACTTACTATGAGCCAGGCACTATTCTAAGTGCTTTGCATGTATTTTTTCATTTGCAATTCACAATGGTCCTACAAAGTAGTTAGGAATATCCCATTTTACAAATAGGAAAACTGAAGCACAGAACAGTTAATTTCTAAGACCCTACCCCCCCCCCGCCACGTACCACAGAATTCCAGTTTATAGAACAAATGATATGTCTTCCTACTCCTGACCCTAGATGCCCAGACTCCTGGCCTTTTAACTGACTGCACACTTAGATTGGTGGCTGCTGCTCCCTTGAGGGTCTGCCCTTCACATGTTGGTTGCCCTTCCACCTCTCACTAGCTGTGGTATTGACACAATAGTGGAACGCCACTCTAAGACTGAGATATCAGCAGGAAAAAAGAAAATGACAGGTGGGTGTGAGAAGGGCCTGGTCTTCCATCTCACCAAGAGCTATTCATTCCTCAGGACCCAGGCATCGAACACAATTGAAACCCTGTGCATCAAGAGTGATTTCTTTTTCTCCAATCTGGAATTGATCTTAACCTTGCTGATCTTTATATTATAGGCAATGAAACTGTGCTTTCTGTCACCTCAGAATGTTCAGGAGCATCCCACTCCCACAGAGTTTCTTTCTTTGCCTTACAATTTTTTGGAGTTTGAATTATCTTTATCAGGCCCCAGCTTTGAAGTGTGTGTGCAGTTTCCCCATCACAAGACCTCACCAGGGAGCAACTGGCCTGTAGAAGCTGGACCGCAAAGGGCTAAGTCAGCCAGGACCACAGTTACAACAGGCACGCTTGAGGGGTTTGAGTAAGCAGGAAGCGAGTGTGCTGAAATCAGCAGAAAGTATGATTTAAAATTAAAGTGATGCATTTTTAAGTGGTACATTCACCTTAAAAGGTGATGCAATAAAAAACACCACCAAACTTTCTCCATCATGCCCATCTCAGACTTCTTATTCCACAGGGAAATGCATGCCCATCAAAGGCAGATGTTATGGGAGGGGAAAAGGAAGCAGACTAATGTATACAGGTTGTTTAACATTACACATAACTTTTCTCTTTAGTTCTGAAAAACAACTCTATAAAGTAGATTTCACTCATCCCTGTTTTCTAGATGAGGAAAAATGTGCTCAGAGAAGTTAACTTATCAAAGGTCTCAGTGCTAGAAGTGGCAGAAATGGGATTCCATCCTAGTTCTAACTGTAAAACATTATGCACTTCCCTATGTCACTTTAGAGGCAGTCAGAGTTTAAGTTCTAACAGTAGAATTTCCAGAAAACCATCATGTGGGAAAGGACTTTTTGGGAAGGTGAAAAAACGAAGTTTTTGGATACTTCCAATTCTCCTAAAAATACAGTCATGTAAGCATAATGCAATTATTACCAGTAGTGTGCTGGTAAACTGTCTCTCTGGAAGAAAACAAAAACAAAACCTCACAAGCTCTGATTTGTAGCATTTGCCAATTTCTGTGGTGTAAATATTCCTGTTGTGGCACATTTCAAGCTTCCAGTGGTTTATCAACAGGCTTGTGAAATACCTGAATATTTAATAAATAATCAGCTCTAAAGAACTGGGCTAAGCCTGCTCTAGCACTCCACTGTGGTAATTTCACACCAACTATGTGTTAACTTATCATTTGGGTACTGTTCTTGGGCATAAGATTGATATAAAGCTTCCCAGCCCATGGAGGGTCAGTGTGTTGGAAAATGTAACATGCCACCCAAATTTCCCTTCAATGAAGGCCCTGGTAACCTGCAGCTAGGAGTGCTGTCATTCCCTCCAGGGACCCGCATCCAAAGATAGGACAATTTGGGATTTTAGAGGCCTAGATGTCTTACTGCAACTGAGGATGACTCTGAGGGCTCATTCTGTCTACAGAGCTTCTCATGAAGTCAGCCAAATCGCTGGGCCTGCATCACAGCTAATTTCTCCCTCCGCCCACCCAGGGTTCCTTCCTCTGCTACTCGTAGATGTGCATCACCAGGGCACGTAATAAACATCCTGCTTGTTAAACTCCACCTCAGGGCCCACTGCTTCTCTGGGGACCCATTACATAATTGAAAGAAAAGTGAAGATCACCTGAATTTGTAGGACATTATTGCTTCACACACCCCAGCCTGGGATAGAACTTGGTAATCAGTGCCTGCTTAGTCTTCTGATTGGAAATGGAACTGAGAGGAGCAGCTGGGAGACCCCTAACTCAAGACAAGCTTAAATGACAACAGGAGACAACCCAGCCAAACTTACAGCTTCCTTAGGAGCAGACCCCTCCTGTGCCCAGTGGTATAATATGTGGATCCTACCTCAGGATGTATAAGCTATTAATGAGGGGCTCTCAATGACCTTGGCAGAGAATGGGGAAATGCACTTGGATGGAATCTTACAGAACTGTTTGCTGGAGGCCAGAAATGATACATGTGCACTCCTGCCACAGTTTAATATTTTAGAAGGAACATAGCAAAGGGAAAAAGAATTAAAAGATCCATTTTGTTTTCTCTACTTAGGTTTAAAGTCTAATGGGAAATCTCTCTTTTTCCCTCCTGCTCCCTTTCTGTGTTCTGTCCTGTGCTCAGTCTTCTTGTCTCTCTCTCTCCCTGCCTTGCATCTCTCTCTGCCTCCCTCCTAGCCAATTATTTGAAGATGAAACTTCTAGCAGTTCAGCCCTCTGAGTAGCAAACAACCACCACAGAGCCCATGTACTTCACCTTAAGAAGAAATCTGTGATGGAAGTTTGAGTATAAAATAGTCAGCAATTAAGACAGGGCAGAGGAGCAGTGAGAAGTAGCTATAGACAAGTCAAGAATGACTGATGCTGGGTTATATCATTCATTCACTTATCAAGATCCACAGAGCATCCACCATGTGCCAGGCACCCTGGAATACAATGTGACCTCAAAACAGACCTAGTCTCTGCCCACCTGGAATCTCCAGTCTAATAAAGAGATAGATATTAATCAAAACATCATAGATATAAATATTAACTGGAAATGACAAGTGGAGCTATGAGACCATAGGCTTATGAGGCAAGAAAACAACAACAACAACAGCAAAAACCCTGGCTAGTGTAGTATAGCAGTGTGGGGTCATTGGGATGGTGACAAGTGTCCAGCTAATGAGCCCTTAAGAACATCCCCATGTCAGGCCAAGACCCTATGTACATACTGGTGCTGTGAAACTAAGAATATAGTATTTTAAGATTTCAGAAAAGAGTGGAATTTTTTAAAAAAGTTGTTAAAAATAATTAAGATAAAAATTAAATTTGAATAAAATATATTATATTGGGGTCTATGTTGAGGTGTCCATATCCTAGCAAGTGGACAAGATGAATTTGGATGTGCAAAGAAAATACTAAAACTTTTATAATACTTTATCTCATTCTTTTAAAAATTCTAGTTTGATATCTGCTGTATAACATACATATAGTATGTTGGTACAGTAGTACTTGCATCTAATTTGTAAATAAATAGGTTTATGTTAGGTGTATATGCTCAAGGGTGTTTTACTGATGGAGTGTGTAATCAAAAGTTTGGAAGTCAGTGTTTGCACTGTGCATTCAGAAGGCAAGCCTACAACAGTGGCCCCGGTGCTCTGACGGCACCCCTGCCTCTTGGGGCAAAGTGTTCCTGTGTTTCTGGGTTTTCACTCCCCATTCCAAGTTGACCTCTCTCTTTTTCTCCACCCTTCTCTACCACAACAAATATTTTTCTAAGACTTTGTGTAAAAGTCCAAGAAAAAACAATATGGAACTATTAATAAATGAGATGGCAAAGAGCTGGCAAGAGAAAATATGACTTCTAGAAAGCAGCAGGCAGCTAATGTTATTTAGTTTTGTAGTCTCAGAGAAATTCTCTTCTTCCAGATTTCTGCATGGCTCACTCCCCACTTCATGTGGGTCTCAGCTCCAGCTTCACCTCCTCAGCGAGGTCTTCTCTACAGGACACATCTCAATACCCTTGGTTCTCTGTTTTCTAATTTCACTAACTTTTCTTCATAGTACTTGTCTCTACTTGACATTAGGGTACAAATGCTTGTGTTGAACTATCTTTTGTCTCTCTCTCCCCAAGAGGATAAGTTCCACGAAGACAGGGACTTTGTTTTGCTCAGTGTCATAGTCGTGGCACCCAAAACAAGTGCCTGGCATATAGGGAGTGCTCAATAAATAAATATTTTTCCAATGATTAAGTGAATGAAGAAAATATGTGTTGTTCAATGACTAAATTAAAACCTAATGGAATATTTAGAGACTTTAGATACATTTCTGAGTTCATCTCACAGGCCGACTTTCTGTAAAAGTAAAAGTAGAAGAAAACAGCTAAAGCAAATTTTTAGTTTCTTTTTTAACAAGTGATCTCTTAACTAAGGTTTAAGATAAAAGCAGCTAAGTCTTCTCAAACAGCCCTGTCCCATTTACTGCCAAGCTTGAGATTCTCTGGGACCATCTCACATGGTAAGAGCCATGAAAGAGAAACACAAATCATAAAGCCCTAATCTCTGTAGAAGGGAGGAATAATTAACAGCATCCTACAAATGCTTCTCCAAACCCCAAATGCTGAGATATCATCATGATGCTTTGTTTCTCTCAGTGTGTCCAGGAAAGTTTTAAAGGAGATTTCTTTCCAGCCTTTTCCTTATCCTCCCCAGGAGTGTCCCCGTGTTAACTGCACATATTTATCTTGTGGTCCAGTGACGCTCTCTGGTCAAGCTGTTCCTGTACTGGGAGAGCGCTGCCTCTGGCCTCTGCGGCTAGAATAACCAAGTAAAAGGAAAGACTGGAAAGTACAAAACAGTTTACAAATAAATATATGAGAATTAAAACTCTGAACCAGAAAAAGTCAAAATCACCATTAGGAAAAGTTGGACAGTGAGACAAAAATGAAGAGACTTTGTTTATTTAAGGCTGCATAACCAAAATTACTTTAAAAAGTCATATGATTAGCTGTTTCTATAAGGGCTTTTTTAAAATAGTTCTAAAATATACAGGATTACCAACACAATTGATATGAGCTCTGATGCCTTATTTGCAGCTTGGCAATTCTCTTTATTGAAACAATAGACAGGAAAAATTGCTCAGCAGTATCACTTACTTCAAAATAGCTTCCTTTACCAAGTGATAGTGTCACTTGTCACACAGGAAGTGAAGACTTGGCAAAATTTTCACTGGGTAGTTTCCTTTGACTTTTTACATTGCAGTCAACAGACTTATGAGTGATAGGAAGTATAAATTTACTGTGTTGACAACTTTTTGAAAATTTACTGGGTCTGGGACCTTTCCGACCAAATGACCCTGTGACCCTTCCAATTCAAGATTGTAAACACATAATGTATTAAATCAATGATGTATAAATTAATGATGAAATAGACTGATTCATTCATTTATCAGTTTTAAACCATACTTGTGATTTTTCTCTTGCAAAGCAACTCCTTCTAACTTCCCTATTTCTGCCCTACCACCCTTCTGTGAACCCGTAAGACCAGAGTAGCAAAGCAAGCTGTTTTCCCTCTTCCTTCTCCTGCTCATTTGAGCCAAGCCCTGTGTATCCTTCCTTCCTTGTTTTTCTTCCATCTGCCCTTTGATTACCATCCAAGTTTAGGATTCATCTGTCTCTTTGCTTTCACTCTCCACACTGTGCATGACAGCCCAACTATACTTTTGTCAACATTACATTCTTGCATTGACTACAAATAGAGTGGACATTACTCAACCTGGCATTTAAAGGCGTCTGCAATCAAGATCTGCCCTATGTTTTACGGGTCTTCCATATTTCAACAATATTTGGAAATGTTTTTCTTTCCTGGAATACTCTTTATCCCTTTTCCACTTCTATATTACGTCTTTGCCTCTGCCTGGAATCCTCTCCACCTCCACACGCCACACATACCACTACCAACAGAGTCAGTCAACTGCCCCTCTTTGAAATCCCTCCTATAATCTATAACAAGAGACAATATTGTCCTCCTCTAAGGGCCTGTGGTTCCTGTCCTAGTCCTTTGACACCTGCCTTTAGTGTTACCTATTCATTTATTCACGTGCTATGTTTTTCTCTGATTTACTAATAAAGTCCTTATGATCATATCTTATTTCAGTATTGAAATTGATGGTACTTATTCAGTTTACTTGTGTTGAAGAAATAAATGAGTGAAAGCAGGAGGGATAAAGTTCTTTTATCATCTGCTTTTCAAAAGCAAGTTTTGAACTTCCTACTGATGTAAAATACAGAAATGCTTGTAAATACTTTGATATTCCTAAATATTACATAATAAACTAACATCTGTAAAGCCATTGTATAACAGAATATAGGCCTCAAAGGATTAAAACTAGTTAAGGATGTCTTGGATCCACAGAATAAGTTGACAAATGGAATTGGAAACATAGATTGGATAGATACAGAGTGACATGGTGTAGTTTTATCCTCTCAGAAGGTTGTTTTGAGTTCATCATCTGCTCACAATATATAGAAGAGTACCGTTTTCACCAATCTTTAAGGGAAAATATGTTTTACTTTTCTATGCTTTTACCTGTGTTGAGCATGAAAAACACAAGTCTGGCATACGACATTTCCTGAAAATTTTGTGTGTTTACACACGGTATAAAATCACAGTACATTGCTGCTTATATAAATGCCAACAGCCCTTATATTTTCCAGTTTTATACCTTTTTATTGGAAGGAACTCATGTAACCATCAAGCCTGTTCTCTTTCCAAGCACGTCAATGCCTAACCATCCCAGAAATACACGTGCTATTATAAAGTCTTCCAAGAGGCAATTACACAGCATAGGAATTCATTCCAGCCTCTCCTAATCCTAAAGTCAGTAATGTCATTCAAGCCTCTAAACTACATTCTTCTAACTAAGAGTAAAACTTATTTTCAAATCCTATAACTTTTAGAAAGGCCAAATATTCCCTTAATGTACCATGAAGGAAGGACCCAATGGGGCCACACTGAGGTCTTCTGTGACTCTGCTGAGCTGGACCTCTTCTGGAATTCTGACCATCCTACACTCTTTCCAGCACTGGCCATCTTCTGCCAGTTCAACTGTGAAATTCCCTAGGTCTCAGCCCCAGGCTCTCTGCTCTTCCCTGTCAGTGGAACCTCTCAGAGAGCCTGTCCTACAGTGTGGGGTACAATAAACCACTCAGGACTCAGGGTCACGTGCTGTAAGTCTCAGTTCCAACTCTGCTCTTACCAGTGGTAGGACCCTGGACCTACTATGTAATTTATCTGGACATTAATTTATCTGTATAGGTCCGACTAAGATTAGAGAATAAGTTAGGTTTCTTCAAGCATTAAGCATCGAGGACACTACAATTCTTGGAGTTCAATTACCAACTCCAAGATGGTAATTTTCAAATACTGTGTATTTCTCTAGCTGTAAGTGAATGAATGAATGAATAGTTGAATGAGTCTGAGGGCTTGGCAGAGCACCAACTATTTATTTAGCAGCTAGTAGGCATGAGGCACCATGATAGGCTTTGTGGACACATTGGTCAGTAAAAGAGGCATGGTCCCCGCCTTTGTAAAGTTTATAGTCTACTAGACAGCATATGATGTTAGCATGATAATAAACAAAAAGCAAGAAAATACAAATATCCTTTCAGATGGTGCTAAGTACTATAAAATGAGAGAGAGAGAGAGAGAGAGAGAGAGAGAGAGAGAGAGAGAGAGAGCAAGAGGATATAGTGTGAGAAAATTGCAGGGGCAAGCCTTCTCTGAAGAGGCAGTATTTTTTTTTTTTTTTAATGAAAGTGAGATTTATTCAGAAACTGTAGAAAATTTACTCCACAGACAGAGCAGAGGTTAGTTCTCCCTGCAGAAGAGAACCAAAGAGGCAGTATTTCAAGTCAAGATTTGAATGGGATAGGAAGGAACCTAATACTCGAAGGGCAGAAGACCATTTTAGGTAAAAAGAATGACATGTGCAGAAGTCCTAAAGCAGGAAGTTCTTGGCGTATTGAAGGAAGAAAATGAAAGGGGCTGGTAGATCTGCTGCAGCGGGGGTGAGGGAAAGAAGCATTAAATTAGCATCTCTCTCCTCATCATTTCACCTGAACTCAAAGTGGGACTTAAATCCCAAACATGTCTGCCCATTAGAATCCCCTTGGTGAGTGTCTAAGAATTCTAAAGCTCGAGCTACTCCCTAAACCAGTCAAATCGTAAACTCCAAGGGTGGAACAGAGGCATCAAAATATTTTGAAGCATCCAAGTGATTCCAAAGTGCAGACAGTTTGGGAACCACTGACTTACATTAATTTTAGTGCTTGCGTTTTTGTTTTGCTCATCTATAAAATGAAAAGGTTCAACTTAATGAGGTCAGATATTTTTCTTGCTCTAAATTAGTTGATCTCCATATAGATCCAGGGTCATTTCCAACCATCCCCTTCCTCAAATCTTCTTTGCCTTCTTTACTTTTATCCTGGGGACCCCTCCCCCCCCCACCATATTCTTCTATCCAGGCTTGAATTCCTAGAATCTCAGATTCCTCTCTTCACATTGCTTCTAAAAAGCAAGAAGATTCTGTTCATCCAAAGCATCTAGGCCCTCCACGAAGCCCTCTTCCCTTCTTATCTGGTAACCACGCACTTTAGTCTCACCTTCCAACCCACCCTGCCATAATGACCTTTCTGAGCTCAATTCGTACTGCCTATCCAAACCACATCCACCCTTCAAAGCCCTTCTCAAGTGCTACCTCCTCCAGGAAGCCTTCTAAACAAGCTCAAGTGTCTGTGACAACTAATCTGTAAAGTTTTATAGTCCTCATAATCCATGTGATACAATTTAGAACTGAATTATATACAGGTATATATTATACATTGGTCTTATCTCTCCAAATGAATGTTAAATAAGTGAATAAAACACACATTTTATTAATTCCTGGCATATAGTAAGCATCAAACATCGTCTAGTAGTAGCAAGGGTGGTGTCATCGTTAGAGGTGGCAGAGGGGCAACGATGCTGCAGTGGTGTGCAGTGGCAACAGTACTTGTGGTACTAGCAGTGGCAATGACAACAATGCAATGCAAAGGCCCCATGTTAGCCAGGTACTTTATATACATCATCTCACTTAAACATTAAAACAGTCCTACAAAACAGTTTTTTAGTCTCTCTACTTCCCAAATAAAAAGTTGGGGACTGGGGACATTTAAGGAACTTACAAAGGGTGGATGGCAAATCTGTCTGATCCTGAATTTCTTTAACCATTACTATGTGTTAACCTCCTTATAAGCCTTCCAATGGATGGAACACTCTTTGGAATCCTTTTACATCTACCATACACAGATTTATTGATTAATTGATTGATATGAATAGTTGCATGCAATGGAGAATTTCCAGTAAGGAAGCCAGGCAATGGGTTGTTCAGTTTTGCAGACCAAGTAGGGTCCTCCAACATTGGTACATAGGCAACAAATGTGCATTAAGACATACTCTGTCCATTTACAAACAGGATCCTTTCCCCTGAAAGTCACCTGATATAGTAAGTGCACCAGTAGGCTCCCCTTTCTTCACTAGCAATGAGGGGAGGACTTACTCTAGGCACTAAATCACCTGTTGCCAACCCTGGATATTTGAAGCAACAAATGCTGATTGTGACTTAATGGGTCTCTTGACTTAGATGTTTATCCAGAAAATTCTTGAGCCATTTGAGGTCAATTGAACATTTTATGTGCAGAACTCTTAGTCTACCCACTGAGAAAAACAAGAGGAACCAGCAACTTTGACATTTTCTCTGTCTCTTGCCTTAGTTTTTCAAAAGCTAACATCTGATTTTGGCTGCAGATAAAGGAAAAATATGTCAATAATGCAATAATAAAATTTCTGATCAGGCATCTATTGGCAATCCCGTTAAAGAATAAAATTGCTATAGCAACAGATATAATTATTAGTATCTTTGGCGGGGGTCAACCTGTCTGAAGAAACAGTGCAATGTAGAAATGCACATAAAAATGGCTAGGAGATTGAAGGGAAAATACTTCATTTGTGTCTAGGTTCTAACCAAAGGTAAAACTGAAAAACATTTTAATTAAAATCCTTTGTTGCTAAAAAGGTGATTGTTTAAAATTTGTTTATTTTAGGATAGATGATTTTCTGTTATCATGTGAACAAAAAGAAACATGGAAGAGATTATCCAAAATAGCCGAAGATCTAGAAGTTGCTCATATTTATTTCAGAAATATATTATTTGTTTTTTGTGTGTTTCAATTCCCTTTTCTAACTAAGTGTGATTTAGGCTAATACTATAATTAGGTTGGCTTTCCTTAGCCCTCACCGAGTACTATGAGAAAATTAATCTAGAAATGTGCTAGTGGAAGCGAATGTGAAAAAAAAATTACTATAAATTATTCACCTTGAATGAGGAAAAATAGCAGACCAGGTACCTCCCCTTCTATTCCAAACCTCTCAAAATGGAGAATATATATATATATTTTAACCTGAAAACTAAGTCCATATGGGATAAAACGTGTTAAAGTAGACTTCTATAATATTAGGAAATTCTCAGCGCTGACCCAGAAGGATCTGAAATAAGTCATGTGAGATCCTGTTTCTTAGCACACACTCATATTGTTAAACAAGAATTCACTTATTCCAAAGACTGATTCAGGATTAAGAAGGTATCCCAAAAGGTAACTTTACCTGATTTCTGACACAGAGTCCTGAGAGCAAAAGGAAATTTTACTTCCAGAAATTGAAGCGATTCACAATTTATTATTATTATGATGTGCAATACTAAAACCATTTTTAAAAGATGAGCCATTTCACAATTTTTCTTGTTCCATCTAAAATTCCCTAACTAAACTGATGGAGTCAAGATCTCTTAAGATTGACTGCATGTCAGCGTATTTATAAACAGTCATGTGGCCAGTGTTTTGTGTTGGCAGCCAAAAGCCAGTCAGCCTAGAACAAAGTTTGAAACTGAAAAATTTTTCATTCTCTCCATTTCCCTTTGCCTTAAGGGAGATTTGGACTGAGTGGCCAGCTGGCAATATGTACAATGGCACTTAGAACACATGTGTGAAAACTGGAAACAAGTATCAGGAAAGGCAGAGTTGCAAATTTTTATTATTTTTTTTTACTGAATATAACTGTGGCTTACAAAACAATTATATCAAAAACTTTTCTTTCCCAACTTCTAAGAAAATTGAGCTTATAATAAGAGTATAATTTAAGGTATTGACCCCTTAGTCAGCTAAATGGCCCCAATAGTGTGGTGTTGAAAAGAACATATATATGTGTGTGAATGCATTATATATAAGAGGCTCACATATGATGCAATTCTTTATGCTGGAAAAAAATATATATGACCAGATAGGACCCTTACCTTTTCAAGTATAGCATTGCCTTGGTGAGGATTGATGTTGTGCTGGCTTATTTCTCTCTTGTATTTATACTCATAAACTTGGTCAGTGATATTAACCAGCAGAGTTGATGGACTGAAGGTCAGTTTGCCACAATCATAGACAGTTCCACTTTCAATATCAGTTGGTGCTGTAGCGTATCGTAAAATTAATCCCATTATGAGACCTAAAATGAGGAATAAATAATTGTACTAGAGGAAGGCAATCTAAAATGTTACTTACTAAATGCTTTAAATATATGATTTGGGAACTTAAGAAGTGGCAGGGGAAAGGGCTGGATCATTGCCTGTTTTAGAAAATTGTTCACTCTTCCATAGATATCAGTCCAACAAAATGTATTATTAAAATATTTGTAGTGGGAACTATTGCTTGAATACTAGGCATATATTATCATTTTTTCCTTCTGAATGGACTTACAAATTTTGGAGAGAAAAGATATCCATTTCTCCTACCCACCAAAGTACTTCAAGAAAATCTTTGCTCTGTGTTAGACACTGAGTAATCTAATAAATCAGGAGACAGAATTCCTCTAGGAATGTTTCTGGTCCACAGATCAGCACAAATCTAAGTTAGCCCCTTCAGACAAAAAGGAAGCAATTATATTTCATGATTGGGGGGGAGGTGTTCTTGTTCTCTCCCTCAAGGCATGACCAATGCAATACACTCCTCTCATTGTTTGCTGGCAAGTGTCTTGTGACCATGAGGAGATCCAGTCCAAAGACACAGTCAATATCCTGAGGATGGTAGGACCAGATACAGACAGAACCTGGGTCCTGAATGATATCACTGAGCTACTGGATCAACCAGCCTACCCTGGAATTACCCTAATTCTAGACTTTTCATTATATGACATAATACTGTCTCTAATTTTTCAACAATTTTGAATCAAATTTCTGCTTACCTACATCCAAATGTATTCTAAGAATACAGCATTCCTTTCCATGAAGAGATGGACCCTAAGGGACAATCCTTGACTTTCAGGTTTATCAACTCTGTTATGATACTTATGATAATCTGATAATTACTCTTTTAACATGGATTTATTAACAAACATCAAAGGAACTTTAAAGACCTAAACACCTTCCATTTAAAATTAGGATGTATGTATTTTGGAATAAATAATCTACAGTTCATTCTTTAAAACATCAAATTTTGAAAGTTTTAACTCTCTTTTATGAAGCCACTCATCTAATAACCTTTCATTTATTTAATAAAACATTTGTCGGGTACACATTTTGTGCCAGATATTTATAGATTTAAAGTAAAAATACAGTCCCAGTCCTACAGGAGCTTGTTTGTATAAGTGAAGATTCATAAGCAAACAATTATAATACAACATGACACGTGCTGTGACAGCTGGGAAGCACTCGTGTTGTTACACGGGTAGAGAGAGGAGACACTCCAAAGCCCTTTGAATTATGCAAAGCTTGAGATAAATCTTAAAAAGGTCACATAAGATTTGTCCAGATGAGCTGAATCAGGGAATGAGCTGGGATCCAGGCTGTGCATTTGGATGGCAGCACATGACAGCAGGATCTGTGCTCTCCCCTCGTGTAGAATTGTTGGTGGGAAGTGACTGCTCGGCCAGTGACTGTGTTTCCTGGCCGTCTTGTATCTGGTCTGTTCTCACCAATGGAATATAAGCAGAAGTGGTGTGTGTCTTCTGGGCCACAGCACTGAAGAAGAAGGTGAGTTTTTGTACTTCTCATTTATTTTGTACTTCTCATCTGTCGGCTGGATGGGGAGGAATCAAAGGCCCTAATGGCAGACAGAGTCACAGGGCTGAAAGAGCCTGGGTCCCTGAGATACTAGGTGGAGGAAAGCCACTCACCAACCACGAATACCTGCACTGGGCTGTTATGTAAGTGAAAAATTAACTTCTGTTCTTTAAAATCACTGATACGTTGGTGTTACTGTGTTAGCAATCACTAATGATAACCCAATTAATACAATGTATAAATACAGAGAGATTTAAGAAATCTGGTTCATTTAGGGAGTCACTGGTGGTATAAGAAGAGAATAAATGAAGAGATTATAGACCATAGGCAGGGACCAGGTCATAAAGAGGCTTCTCTGTCATGCTAAGAAGTTTTTATTTTTAACCCAATGGTAATATAGAACTATTGAAAGATTTTATGCAGGAGAGTAAAGCAATGAAATTTTCATATAAGAACTATCATTTCGGCAACAATGTAGAGAACTACTTAGATTGAGAGGTGAGAATGGAAATATATTTCTTTCAAGAATATTTTACTTATTTCTGTTTCAGTGTTTGGCCCACCCCATCATAGCAGTTAGAAATATTGTATCCTAACCTTTGTAGAAAGAGAAGATAAGTGATGGATATGTAACCTTCACTGAGTGCTTGATCTGCCACAGAACAGTGGGCAACTGTCCATGCATTGTCAAATGACTACAGTAAAACTAGTCAGGAAAAAGAAGGGAAGATATATCATCTACACTCCAAGTGGTTTAGGTCGCTTGTATAAGAACATCACTTTTTTCAACACTCTTTGCCTAGAAAGGATTCATTTCCCAGAAGTTATTTAGCAAGTGCCATGAGCCATACTGGAGTGGAATGCAAAGAACGGAGGCAAGAGATCCTATCTGCAAGGGGCTGGAGCAGGAAGAACCCATGTTAATGTCAGTCAAAGTTCCCAGAGGGTGAGCCACTTATTTTTGAAAAATGTTTTCAATGAAATAACAGGAAATAAACATGAAGTGTCCACTGATACTTCTCAAGCAAGGAAAGCAACAAAGTCTTTGTCATAATGGAGAGTGCTTAGTACCTAGTGTGGTTAAATTCATACAAGTCCTCCAAACCCAAATGGCCCTGCCTGGCTCTCTGCACCAGCTCTGGTCCCAGTCTTCGAGAAGAAGCACACTGAAGTAAACAGAGGAAGCTGCTTCAGCCACAGGTGACCAGATGTAATAGCCATGAAAACACTCTTGTTAGACAGATCTCCCACTGTGAGGAGTGCAGTTGGCCAATGGTCTCGGCTTCTATGCTGTGGAATCCATCACCCCATTCACACCGAGGCCATGCTTCCCACGAGTCTCTCCCAGCCAGTGACTGGGCACAGCATGGATACTGAGGCAGGGAAATGGGGACTCTTCTACAGGGCAACCATGGCTCAAGGATACCCCAGCAGCCTTGCCAAACCTTTCTTAGAACTGTACCACAGCCTAAAGATTTCCTACCCAGCCTTCCTTTCTTCCTTCTCTCCACAGGGGTTGGACTGCATCAAGCTGTGACAGTTGTCCCAGTATCCTCAAGTTCACTCCCAATTTTCTCTCAAAAGAGTTTCTGCCAATAAATCTTTTTGTATAATTAATCTCTTTCTAGCATCTGCTTCTTGGGGGATCCAAATTAATACACTAGCCAAAAGGCTCTGGCTCTAGTTTTCCCTAAATTCCAAGGGTTGAGAGGAATCAACATCTTGGCAGATTATAAGGACCAGTGGGAAAACCTCAGCCTCCCAGCACACCTGGTTAACAAACCCATGCACCCATTGTGCACCTCGGCTGCGGTAGCAGCAGCTGGAATTTTCTTATCTGTCAGAAGTCAGATCCCTACCCACAGAGCCTCATAAGCTTTTTATAGCCAAATGTCTACTCAGTGTTTTAACCATACGCTGACACAAATGTGGAGTGTTAACACACACCAGAACAAAATTGTATGTGATTCAGTGACAGATAAAGTAGCATTGCTAGTAGGAAGAAAATGCTAATGAGAGGGCATTGTTTTTACACCCACACCAAGATACAGGATAAAGAAAGCATAAATCACTTGTGCACAGAAGGAGCAAAGAGAAGACTAGCTGCTGTGGCTTATGAACATAAAGTCACCACTTTTTTCAATAAACCATGAAGCCAACATCCTACTTGCTGGGGGAAAAAGGAGCCAACCTGTCCCAACAAAATGATATCCACCCAGCACATGCACATACAACCTTGGCCCCACACAAGACAATTCTCTAAGATCTGTCCCCTTTGCCAGTTGGTGGCATCAACTTCTCTAGGGAGAAATTCTAGTGCAGACCCCTTCTCTGCTCCTTCAAGTCTGGGCACCTGGGCACCTATGCTGACAGCAGTGTGGACCTGCTCTCTAGTGAACCCTGATGACAACAACATATAAACCCCCCATGGAGCTTGGACAATGGACTTCCTCCCTGAAACATTCACTATCCTAACAAAGTCCCTCTCAAGTCCCACCTGTGGGAACCTGTGCTCTGACGGAGTCTGTGCTCATCCAGCTCCTGCATGTTTGTGTTCTTACAGCATTTATATTAATAGTTTGAACCACACACTTTAGGGACAAGTTTTACAAAGACTTCTATTGTTCAGCGCTGCTTTGCAGACCTCGGTTGTATCTCCCCAAGTAGACAATGAGACTATTTAGGGCAGAGACTCTATGCTATTTTTCATCTCCTTTCCTCTAGAAAAGCCAAACATTTAGGCAGAATTGTAATTCAACTTTCTCTAAGTTCACAAACTCCCCTGGAGTTAAAAAGAAAAGGATCCTCTGAGTTTATGTAGTCCATTACCAACATTTTTAAGTGTCACATGTAAAGAACACCGCACCAAATGCTATGATGTCCCTGTCCTTGCAGAGCTCTCAGTGTAACTGTCACACAGCACATGCCTGACATGCAGTTGACAGCATGATGTTTGTGGGAGAAGGAAGAAGGGAGGGAGGGAGGAGGGAGGAAACAGCCTCAGGAGTACTCAAACTAAGAAACATTTAGAAATATGAGTCTCGTCTTTCTAGACTGGTTCTCACTTCATTATCCACATTGAAAGTAAGAGAAAACTCCATTCCCTTATCTCTCACTTGCTCATTCTGTGTTCACACCACAAGACATGTAGGGCATTTCTCTGGGACTTGAAGGAGTTATGAAGAAATGAATAAAATATGGTCTTGCTCCTAAAAGATTAAAATATCTTAAACTACTAGCTCTTTTCCTTCTGCCCAATTCTGTGATCCTAATTTCCCGTAAGAACAAGATATATTGAGTGTTTCCTAAGTCTCCTTATATTGTCTGCTTTTCATGACCAATGCCCCTGGCATCCTTGCATCCTGTCCACAGTCACTCTACAAGATGCTGAAGCATTTTCCCAAAGTAGCTTTTCTTAGAGTAATGTGGATGGGAACTTACTTTAAAACATCTTTAATGAAACAGATTTTTGAATGGTTTTTAAAACACAAACGTGTTAAAGCCTCTTTGGCTATCTCAACACTAGGATTGTGTTCAGACTCCATCACACACAGTGCCCACTGCATGGCACAACTGCAGCCAAACCCCTGCAGATTCTACTTCCGCAGGACTGGTGCTTCCTTGGAGTTGCACGATGCAGCAAGGCCAACTATACACATGTACCTAATGGGTCTGTTACAAAGCTATATAGTTAAAGCTACATATTATAAGAATTTAGGAGCCTAAAGTAAATGTAGTTAATGCATGAAGATTGTAGGAGAACTAATTTTTTGTACCCTTTTTCACTCTCAAAGCATTGAGTGGCTACCAAGAATAATCTAGAGTGGCTACCAATCTAGTTTAATGAGGCATTCCCCTTCTTTAAAACAAGATGATAAATCCTTAAACTATGTAATATATTTCAACCTGATAAGTATAACAGACACTACTAATTGACAACCCAGCATCCATCCCCCCTTTTAACCAACAAAGCCCTGACTTGTTCAGCTACCCATCCCTCCTGACATAGTCACGTGTTTGAGGAAGTTGACTTCACTCTTTGCTCCAGGGATGTTTCCATTCCCCTTGCTCATAATTGGTTGTAGAATGATTATGTGACCCTATTCCTATCACTAAGAAGTGAAGGGAAACCTGCTAGGTGGCTTCTAAGAAAATGTTGACATCCAAAGGCAAGAGAGATGGACTCTCTCCTTTCTCAGGATGTTACTAGGCCCAGCTGGGACACCAGAAACTACCATACCCACCTCACTGCCAGCCTAATATTGAAGTCAGCACTAAGAACAACAGAGCGGCAGAAAAGCAAGCACCTGTGTCCTTCATGACACTTACAGGTTGCTGAATCAACCAGCCCTGAAGACTACTCGTCGCTGAACCTCCAGGTATAGAAATAATAAACATCCTTATTGCTTATGTATGGGTTAAGTCAGGGTTTTTTGTATCTTGCAGATGAATGCATCTCTTTATTAATCTTACATATTAACAAATATAAAACCCCTTCTTTTTTCTTTTTACAAATGAATATACAAAGTCCTTAGGAACCCTAAAGGAAAGACCAACTAATTCCACCCTCACAAAGTGTTAGGGAAAACTTCACAGAGGAGGTTCTTAAGGATGTGTGAGCTTGCCAGGTAGAGAAGAGGGCATGCCTTTCCATAGAGAAGTATACAGAAATCAACGAGCACAGCGCTGAGTAGGCACATCAGGCAACTTGGGATGGGCATCTCGGGCAGCTGAGGGAAAGGGCCTCAGTGTAGCAGAGGAGTGGAGAGAGTTCAGGAGGGAGAGAGGGCTGGCAAGGGGGTCCTGAGGAAGAGCTGAGTGAACTTCTTGTTGGGAGGCAGATTTGCTCTGAGAGCAGAGGAAATTGCATTTGGGGATAATTATTATATCTGAAGGGAGAAGAGAGAATTGAGGTACAATAAGGCCATAGAGAGGAAGTTAACATCAGCTTTAGTTTACAATTATGTGAAGAACAATTTAGAGCACTCGAGCAGAGGTATTAAGACAAAAGGAATAAAATAGAGCTCAAGAAGAGTGTTCTTTACCATTATTAGGATTTTTTTACAGTGGGAGACTCTGTAAGGCAGGAAGTCTGTGATGTTATTTCATTTAGATTCAAAAATTATGAAATAAGGATTCAAATGTGGGGGAAAAAAAGGAAATGGTATGACAAATACTCTAAGGAAGCCAAAACAATAAGCAACATTTAACTGTCTGTAAAACAGTATCACAAATATGACTTCAACTGCATCTATAAAATTTTGAACTTTTTATTTGATGTTTATCCATCTTCCTCCAGCCTGTGGGAGGAAGTCTTTGTTAGAACACTGATTTAGAGAGATGATATGAGTTTGAATTTTAAATGCATAAATGCATTTCCTTTTTAGCAGTTTAGGTTTACCTGGAGAGTAGTCAGGGACAGAACCGAAAGTAAAAATGTACACTGCCTTCAGGTTTTTAGGGCTTTTGTTCTTTCTCTGACCTCCCACCAACCTTTCAAATTCAGAGGACTAAAGGAAAGTGTGAATGTTTCTAAAAGAGATACAATTTATTGTTTTGTGCTGGCTCACTATCAACTTGCTTTGGTGAAGAGAAGTGTCCCAGAATGATTTCAGAACAGGTCTGGCGCATCTGCTAGTAAGAATACCTCATGGTATTCCAAGGTGTAAAGTGGTCCATGAAGCGGTTCCACCTTGGAATGCCTCACTCAGAGTTTCTGTCTTCTCACAGGATAGTTGTATGAGAAGTGCACGAAAGTCCCAACCATCAGATTCTCCCCCAAGATGGTGAAACTGCCCTTACAAATTAATAAAATGGGGTGCAAGGAGAGAACTGTGGTGAAGGCCTAGGTAAAAATAATGATAATAATTAGCCACTGTCCCCCTGTTTACTCCTTTATAATTGCCACTTTGGAGTCACAGAGCTGGTGGTCATAAAGATTCTTAGCTTTCTCCATAGATAGTATGACCTTTTTGAAACATAGGGGTAGTTTCTGAGATATCTTGCCGGTCCCGCATTCCAGTGGAACAGCTGATGCACCCAGACCAGCAGCCCATCCTGAGGAACTGACTCATCTGGTCTTGTGACCCCTACCCCAGAACCTGGTCAGCAAAGAAGACAATTTCTACAACCCTATGGTTCCACCCCAAACCCAGCCAATTAGCGTATTCAATTGCCTATGCCAAACTGTCTTTAAAAACCCTGTCTCCCAAATTCTCAGGGAGGCCGATTTGAGAAATTTCTCCCATCTCTTTCTCTGCCATAAACCCTGCTATCTCAGCATATTGGCTTCCTTTTGGGCAGTGGCCAAATGAACCTGATTGGGCAGCACCAGTGGGGTGTCTAATGCTTACCACCTATCCTTGGTACACACTGAACACCACACAACACACACACATCACATGCACTCATATCTCACACACATATGTACACACATACATAGCACAATACATACATGTGCACATACAAACACATAACACACGTGCAGATACACACAGACGTATACACATACATGTGTACACAACTCATACACTTCACAGGACTCTGGGATTTCTAACACAGTATTACAGGTATCTATTTTTTAGAAGCTATCTCAGCCACCAGCTTATATACACCCTTCCTTGCAATCATCTTAGGAAGTTGACAGAAGAAATATAGAAATAGAGATATCTAACCAGAGACATATTGACTAAACAAATGGTTTCTTACTTTGTAATGTTTACACTAAACAGTCTATCTTTTTCCCTCAAACAAGAGGTGGAGACATTGCAAACTGTTGAAGACAGTGAAAGAGGAACTCTCTAGTAAAGGGAAATGGTCCAAACCCCCTCTTCAGCACAGGAAGGTAATGGGATGAGAAAGAAAAAGATAGCAGAAAACAGAGGAGATGAAAATGAAACTCAGATATGCATTTGAAATTTTATTTATCTAGCAACGTAGTTCTAAATTTCAGTGCATCGAAACCACCTGGAAGGTTTGTTAAAACACAGACCACTGAGCCTCACCCCTAGTAGACTGGCAGTTGTTGAAGTCTACATATTTGCATTTCTAACAAGTTCTCAGGTGAGGCTGATGCCCTTGGTTTAGGAACCACACTATGAGAAGCACCGTCCTATAGACAATAGTTCCTACCATATAAGTATTGTCACAGTCTTGGAATCCCCTAAAATTCTACACCATCTCAGGCTCATGCACACAGGTTTCAGAATTTGGAGAGCCCAGAAGCATACTTGATAATCCTACCTACCAAACTTTAAATCTCTTTAAGTCTCTTCCAAAATTAAATTCAGTTAAACTAACATAGGATGAAAACCTATTTTGCATTATTCACAGGAATCTATGTCCCTTCTCAAACTATTTACAGTACCTGCCACACCCATTATGACAACCACAGATCTTTAAAACCAGAACTTACAACACTGAGCTCACACCATTGGTTTCTCTGAAGCTGGGGCAATTGTTTCTAGGTGGGCCTCGTCGCTCTCCCTGGGATATCTCAGCTCCGGCTCCTCCGTGTGGATGCACTTTCACAGGACTGCTCCCACTGTGTTTCCCATGTGGGCTTTTGCTATGGACAGCATAACATTTCTGAGGTGTCAGCGTAGAGGAGAATCTTAACTATCCCTACCCTCAACCATTTTCCTCCCCTGACTGCATGAGAGAGTTATGTATCAAAAGCAGACTTTGATGGGAGAACAAATGAGGCCAAAATTTGAGAGCACCAGTTTTCAAAACAGTGTTCTTTTTTTTTTTTTTTTTTTTTTTTTTAATGAGACAGAGTCTCACTGTGTTGCCCAGGCTAGAGTGCCGTGGCATCAGCCTAGCTCACAGCAACCTCAAACTCCTGGGCTCAAGCAATCCTTCTGCCTCAGCTTCCCGAGTAGCTGGGACCACAGGCATGCGCCACCATGCCCGGCTAATTTTTTCTATATATTTTA
>CAUYRT010018917.1:0-42359 GCA_963574885.1 Lepilemur ruficaudatus
AAAATCAAGCTACACATCTGATAAAGGGCTGATAACTAGAATCTAGTTGGAACTCAGGAAAATCAGCAAGAAAAAAATCAAACAACCCTATCAAAAACTGGACAACGGGCATGAACAGAAACTTCCCGAAAGAAGACAGAACAATGGCCAACAAACATATGAAAAAATCCTCAACATCTCTAATCATCAGGGAAATGCAAATCAAAACCACAATGAGATATTACTTATCTCCAGTGAGAATGGTCTTACTTAAAAAGTCCCAAAATAATAAACATTGGCGTAGATGTGGAGAGATAGGAACACTCCTTCGTTGCTGGTGGGAATGCAAACTAGTTCAACCTCTGTGGAAAGCAATATGGAGATACCTGAAAGCGATACAAATAGATCTACCATTTGATCCAGCAATCCCATTACTGGGCATCTACCCAAAAGGACAAGACACTCTATAAAAAAGACACCTGCATCTGAGGGATGTGATGAGCACTGTGGAGGGGAGGGGCATGCTTGAAATGTAGTTGGGGAACGGTATTAGGGGTCTCAATAGGGGGAAGGAAATCCTGTAAAACTGATTTCTGTGAATAGCTGTACAACCTGGTAAATTTACTAATAATCATTTAATTGTACACTTAAAATGGAGTAAAGGCATGATATGTAAATTATACTTCAATAAAGAAAAAAAAAAGACACCCACACTCGAATGTTTATAGCAGCACAATTCAAAATTGCAAAGTTGTGGAAACAACCCAAGTGCCCATCAATACATGTGTGGATTAATAAAATGTGGTATATGTATACCATGGAGTACTATTCAGCTGTAAGAAACAACGGTGATATACCACCTTTTGTATTTTCCTGGATAGAGCTGAAACGTCTACTAAGTGAAGTATCCCAAGAATGGATAAACAAGCACCACATGTACTCACCAGCAAATTGGTTTCACTGATCAACACCTAAGTGGACATATAGGAATAACATTTATCGGGGGTCGGGCAGATGGGAGGGGGCAGGAGGGAATGGGTATATACGTACATAATGAGTGTGATTCGCACCGTCTGGGGGAAGGACCTGCTTGAAGCTCTGACTCCAGTCGGGGAGGAAGAGGGGAAAGGCAACACATGTAACCTAAGCATTTGTACCCCCATAATATGCTGAAATAAAAAAAAATCAGACTATCAGATTGATTTCTCTGCAAGAAATTACTGAAGAAGTAAGACCACGGACTCAGAGATGTTTGAAGCATGACATTTATTGTTACTCAATGCTTGCAGAAAAAGCATTGAGGGTGTTGATCAAAGGACAGGACAAAACTCCTGGAGACAATTTTATGGATTCATTTTTATAGGTGAGTATAAGTCAAGATCCCCTCTACACTCCCTTCTGGAATTTGTTTGGGATTCACAGAAGAGGAAGCCCTTTGTAATTAGAAATAAAAACATTATAGTATACATTTGAAAAGCAATTAAAGTATACAGTTCTAAACAAGGCATAATTACAATAGTGCTATAAACAGTGTCAACACCAGCACCACCACCACCAATAAAATACCGTGGCAAGTCTCCAGCAAAGGAGTCACTAATTAAAATTTTTAGTAACTGAAATTATAAATTTTCATATCTTAGAAAACACAGATGATTCTAACAGTAAAATCTTAAACAAAACTTCTCTTATAATTTTTAAAAATCATTTTTCCAAGCTAAAGATACATATTGAATAAGCTTAAGGCTCTATTCAAGTTCTGCCATTCTAGTTCAAATATAAGTGTATAATGATTATTTTGGGTCACTCCCCCATATTGGGTCATTGGAGAAAGCCACATACCTACATTAGTTCTCATAGTTTCAGAAATGGCTGAATTTGTAATTTAAAACCTAAATCATCTTTTTTGACTCATGAATGAAATAAGGAATAAATAGATTTTCTAAAAAAAATCATTGCTGTTAATAGAAAACTAATAATATAAAGTGAAATGAAGAGTAGAAGAATGGACATTTGAAAAGTTAGTCTGAGAGCAATGTTTTGCCTTAGATTTCCAAGTTAAATATACCTAATGCAGGATAACTTTGTCCTTTTTAATATAGTGTTGGTTGTTCAACATATGTTTATTGATTCAAATGGTAAGAGACCTACAAGTAAAATAATCTATATGGTATAATTTATTTTTAAAACAAGTATTTCAAGATCATACTAAGATAATTTATAAGTACCATTATGAAGATAATAAATATGAAGCTCGTACCTTGATACCAAAAGTCAAAGATATACATTATGTTTGAACACTAGAATACCAATATATGAAACTAGTGCTTTTAAAGCTACTTTGTGAGAATGATTATATATATATATATATATATATTAGATCATTCGTTACACATTCTAATAGTTTTCCATGTTTTAAGAAGGGACCCTTTGAAATATTTTTTCTTCGTTGCCAAAAATAAATATATTTACATGATTTGGAAAAAGGTATGAAAATACTAAACCATCCAAGAGACATGGATACATTCAAGGAAAAGTTGATTTGCATATAGCAAACCGATTTTAAAAACAAAATCTACATAGCAGTCATAAATGTTTTTGGACTTATATTCTAGTATCAGTCTAATCTACTAGGAACAGGAAGGATCCAATATCACTCTCCACTTTGTATTATTATCACTTCAACTTTAATATGAATGATTTCTTGGAAATCAAAATTGGAGCTTTATTTTAGTAACCATAAAGGAAGCAACAGTTCTAGAAAGTTCTGTCACCAAAATCCCAGTTGGATATGTTCTGTGTGCCCAAAACTTAACAAGGATTAAAGTTATTTAGAGGAGTAGAAAACGTATTTGTTGTGGGGACTTAACACATGTGGATAGAGCCACAGTAAAAACTTACAATGTCTGTAATTTCTGAAGAAATAGTCAGTTTGAACATAATGCAGTATTAAGAAAAAAAAATCACCATAAAATGATTAGAAAGGACCAAAGTGCTTCTGTCCTTTATGCATTATGCAATATGGGAATATGTCTTCTGTATAAAAATCATCTTTTTCACAGTATGAGACACTCTTTATTGAATCCTTCACTGTGGATAACTCCAAAACTGTCAAAATGCAGTTGTGTACAAGGCCAACAGACATTCAAAACATTAGAAAAGTTTTCAGTTAACTTTCGTTTTTCAATGCTTTTGATATTTAGCATAACTATTGTAACACATAATCATTAATTTTACCTAACTCTCCTATAGAATAGATTGAAAGTAAAAATCAAAATAGGTAAATTCCAATTTGTTTATTTTCAGGAACATTGACAGCTTCAATTACACTTGAGTGATCTATAACAACCTTATATTTGGATTTTAATTTTCTTTTGCAGATGCCTTTTATAAAAATTAATTTAATAAGAATTTATTTAATAAATAAAATTTGTATTAATAATTTATACAGCTCTCCAATTTTATTGAATTTATTTATTTTTTAGAGACAGGGTCTTGCTTACCCAAGCTGGAGTGCAGAGGCAGACTCAAACTCCTGGACTCAAACGACCCTCCTACCTCAGCCTCCCAAGTAGCTGAGACTACAGGCACACACCAACCTACCTGATTAATTTTTTTCCATATTTTTAGAGACAGGGTCTTGCTATGTTGCCCAGGCTGGTCTTGAACTCCTGGCCACAAGTAGTCATCCCTCCTCAACCTCCTCAGTAGCTGGGATTATAGGCATGAACCACCTCACCCAGCTATCTAATTTTATTGACAAAATAATTGTCGTTATTTGTGACATCATACCTCCCTTAGCAGCATTTTTTTAAAAAGAACATATTGTACATTACGAAATTTATCTTTTTAATATATTAGATATTTTAGACTTTGATTTTCAAAATTTGAGATAGCCAAATATTTATTTCAATTTTCTATTTCCCCACACTAAGAATCCATTTCCTAGTAGGCCCTTCTGGTAAATTCAAATGCTCATTGGTCCTTCTCCTAAGAGCAAATAATCATCTCTCAGCTGTTTTTTTAGGTTGCATTCTAATTGATAAATTAATATTCACTTTTACTCTTAGTGTATGTAATATATTATCTTCATGGAAATATTTGAATTTCCATTGTGACAATTCTCCTTAATGATATATTCCCTGCAATCAAATATTTTGAATTAACTATTAGATGCACTCAGATATAAGTGAAACAAAGGGAATCTTACCTGAGGCAAAATAGAGAATCTTCCCACATTATGTGTTTAGGTAGTGGGCAACCCTGTCTATTCTTGCCTTCCGTATATATGCAGTATATCAGATTTAAGAAAAGAATATTTTTTCATTCTTAAAGTTCTATAAAAGTAGTCTTTCATAATTCATTCATAGTTTGTGATCTTTAAGAAATCATATGGAATTATACTACAAATTTTTGTCATATGTAAGGTGTCATTTAAAGAAACTATTTAGCAGACTGGTCATGGAATAGGATAGTGTCATTACACAGATTGTTATTAAAACTGTTCAAAAAAGTTATTCACATGTCTTAAAATATGGTACTATTAAAATATTCTAATATATTCTAATCCACTACACAGGTTTTCTGGTCCATGAAAATATACAGAAATGCTTGATGAAAATGCTAACTATATATGGCATAGAGTTGGAAGGGAAGAATGAATTTAACATGATATCTTTTCCAAACATATATATAGTTTTATGATATTGGTTTTATTAAAAATGGTGAAGAGAATCTAGATTTTATAATAGAAGTAATAATATTATTATTCCTTATCCCCCAAGGCATAATAAAAGCATTAGCAATGCATAAGCATTAATTAACAGAGCATTTACATCTTCCTTAACATTTCCTGAGTCAGGTCACTTTGTCTCATGTCTAGAATAATAAAATCCAATATGAAACAATCCTTAGCACCATAAATTCTGTTTGCCACTTCTATACACATTTCCTAAGAACATCTCAGATGTCTCCAGTAGCTCTAAATGAAGCAACATCAAGTCTGATCTACACATTGTGACATTAAGGCCCTCCAAAGTATTTCTCATAAAGAATCGTATTTTCCAAAGATAGAATTTCACCTCAGATAGAAACTCACCTTTCCTTGTTTTTTCATGACACGTTCTTATTTCCTCAGTCGTTCTTTTGGTCTAAAAAGTTTTTTTGAGGCGGGAGGAATTATTTAGTGCAGGACTTTGAGGTTGCAGTGAGCTATGATCACATCGCTGCACTCCAGCTTGGGTGGCAGAGGGAGACCCTGTCTCAAAAAAACAAATAAAATAAAAAGGTTTTTGTATACATATTTTCAATCCGAATCCTATTCATCTTTTTAGGCCCAGCTACAAAAGTGTCCATATGAAGTTCCCTTAATGCATCTAGACACGACTTTTCTCTTCTGCTCTGTCCATTGAACATTTACTATTACTTAAAAAGCATTTACTAGAATATACCTTTAAATATGGGTATTTCCATGCACATCTTTCTTCCAGTATAATTAAGAACTTTAAGGACAACACTTTGGGAATTGTACTATAAATATTTCTAAAAGGAAGGCAAAGAAAACTCAAAAGCTAGGCTGTTAAATTATCACTTAAACATGCTTTAAAAGCATTTACAACTATCTGTGGCACACAGTGAGCATTGGATAAATTTTAGCCATTTTATTATATGGCAATTAAAACCAATTTAGACACATGTTGAGAAACAAATAACCCTATAATTCTATTTCCTTAAAAGCTTTTAATTCAAAGCTCTGTCTGTAAGATGAAATAATAAGATTCAGCTAGTTATGTACTTTTGCTTTAGCTAAACTACTGTTTAGAGATGAGGTGAAAATGCTCAAATAACAAGGTCCCATAATTTTCATTTTTTCAAGTTTATCACCAGATTGTGGATAGAAGAATTTTTTTTTTTTTTTTTTTAACGAAAGTGATGACATCCCACATTTCTATTTATTTCCCTCATTTCTAAGTGGTCCTTAAAACAGTGCCACACTTCTTAACATGTTCTTCTACACCAAGCAAAAGAAATATCCTGGATTAATTCTTTGAAGGCTAATTTCATTGCCATTGTTGAATTTACCTTATAGTACCAGAATTGTACTACCACCATTTTCTTTTCCTGAAACATGCCAAGTATTTGCAAATGCAGAAGTTGGTTATGGGTGCAACATATTTTAGTATTTTACACATAGTACATTTTCTAAGCTTTTGAGATAATATTTTTAAATTATGTTTGGAAAAATTTGAATAAAATCTCATTGAAGTAAAAAATTGATTTTTCTAGGTCAAAATGAAGCAAACTGGATATTCTTTATGAGTGCTGCCTCAACTCAATTTAAATTTTTCTTATGACATGCACTCCATGAATGTAACACTATTCCAAGTGGTTGTTATATGCAGTGATTATTTGACATAAATGTTCTTAATGTTATTATAGACTACTGTATTGATAAATTTCACGAGACCATAACACCATTGCATCAAACATACTAGGTTAGAAGACTATTTATTACATCCAAGAATTTGCAGTTTAATTCTTCGACTATCTTTAATTGGCTTCAAATTGCTCCCTTGGAGAATCTTTAATAGAGATTGCTCAGGAGAGGCAACAAAAGGAAATAGAGAGTGTACTGGGCACAGGTGAAAATGCAGTACTAGGGAACTCCTTGTGTATTATTCACAGGGTTCTATGGGTAAAGACTCTAAGTGGCTAAAAGCCATTCCCTGAGATGTTCTCAGATGAAACATCTTTATAGACAGACTGTGCATAGAGAGTTGCGCCAGCTGTAGAAATTTCACACCATCTGACTGAACATAGCCTTATCCCTCAGTGTAAATAAACTAACTCAAGATTACTAGCAAATCTGGACCATCCAGATGGCCCCGGCAGACATTTAATTGATAAGACAAGGGAGCAACTATTACTTAGGGTATTTTAATTTTGTTTTATGCCATATTTTCATATATGTGTTTATTGAATGAGCTGGACTTGCTATAAGTGAAATCATGAAACTCTTATTTTTTTTCTCATGCTACTGTCTTTCAAACATACAATAGTAGATCTCGCTTTTCTGCTCGGACAGTATCTGTTACAGATCTGTGGCATTTGTGCTTTTTTAGATACTAAAGATCTAATTTTCAGGAATTTAAAGTGTTCGGTCTTATTTAAATCAAAATGTGAATCTTTCATTCAATTTAGTACTTCTCCCCACACACCAACTTGAACCTGACACAGGTTCAGAGAACTACATAAATAAACCAAGTGTGCATAATCATTTTCTTCTGTCTTCTCTTTCCACCTCCTTTTATTTAATAAAATTGCCCTTTCATTCTTCTCCTATAGTCAGATTCTAAGGGGAGTTTTCTTAAAGATAAAGGCAATGTCGTAAATGACTAATGTATTTGTCATCTGGCATTAGTGCCCTAGCTGTGATAAAGCCCAAATATGTCTCTATGCCCACAATGGACTATTTTGTCTGTTCTTAAACTCTCCCACGGGGAACTCCCACTGTAACTTTTTGTGCGATCAATATACCTCCAGCTGACCACTTGTACTCTCTTCTCACTTCCTGCTTCTGATGTTACACCATAGAAAGACTCCTTCTGATGGAGTTACACACTCATATCAGTGTAATTTTCTAAGATAATTCATATTTTTTTTCCAGTGTTCCCTTGGACCCTGAAGTGAGGTAACCCACTGTGCCTCATCTTTTTTAATAGCGTTTATTGCTTCCTGTCTAATCCTCTGTTCTTTTCCTTTCTTCTCAGAAAAATCGTCCAAGCCAGTCATGCACCCTTGTACTCCAGACTCTTGAGTGTTTACACTAAGATCTCTGGGTTATTGATTTGATTGATTTGAAGAAGTTGGAAACACAGGGGAGAAATATATAACATTCTATCAATTCTTTCCAATAAATGCTATGCATCCTTTCTCTATTTATAGATAAGCTTTAGGTACATGATGGGATAAAGGTTGAAGAACCAGTTAACCAGTTCGGGGCCAATCCCTTAGCAAATGTTTAATAGATTATCAAATATTTTTCTTAGTTATGTTGGGATTTGTTCCCAGCTTTAGACTGTAGTTAATTGAGATAAGTGACATATCTTTGAATATTCTGAGACATATATTTCATTTACATGCTATCAACATGACAAATGTATTTTTGTTACCTTTTTTGTTGTTTTTTTTTGTTTGATATCATCTAATTCTTTATGAAGGCATTTAAGCATTGAACTGAAATCCCTTCCTGAGCCTCAGGAAAAAAATTAGGCACTTATTGGAGCTGAATTTCTTTTCATATGACAAATATCTAAGTCCTTCCTATTGAGCAGAAATATAATCAGTTACTGAACCATTCATGAACACACAAAATACTTATCTTGATTTGGTAAGAAATTTAAAAACTAAATCAATTACCATAACTACATATCATAGCAAAGTATATACTGTAAAGAGGGAAAGGAGAAAATATTTCTGTGTTTCTGTAGGATGTGGTGGAATAGTGAATTTACAATTGTGAATTGTGCTGCTATAAACATTTGAGTGCAAATGTCTTTTTTCCCTTTGGGTAGATACCCAGTAGTGGGATTACTGGATCACATGGTAGTTCTACTTTTAGTTCTTTGAGGTATCTACATACTATTTTCATAGAGGTAGTGCTAGTTTGCAGTCCCACCAGCAGTGTGTGAGTGTTCCTATCTCTCTGCATCCACACCAACATTTGCTGTTTTGGGACTTTTTGATAAAAGCCGTTCTCACTGGAGTTAAGTGATATCTCATTGTAGTTTTGATTGTGCAAGTTGCATGTCTTCTTTATTTCTCATTTTTTTCTTAACAAAATACTAATTCCTAAAGCATGGAGTTTTGAGAATTAAATTATATATACAGTTTACAGTGCTAGACATACAATAAACAGTTAAAAGCATACAATAAACACTCAACTAAAATTAGTAATTTAAAATAAAGAAATTATTAGAAAATTGTATTATTGCTCATGCCAGGTTTTAGTCTGAAACATCAGTTCTTAGTGCACTCATGGCAGAAGAATGACCAGATGCACCAAAGTAAAGCAAGGACAAAAATGAGGTTTATTGCAGAGAGAAAGATAGGATTACAGAGCAAGAGCAAGAAACTCTATAGGTTTATAGAGTAGGTTGCATACACCACAGATGAGGATCAGACCCATTGTCACAGCAAAGGGAGAGCAAAAGGAAGGGTGCAATAAGGGCCTGGTTATGGTTTGTCTTATTTTATAATGCCCACATTGGGACCTCCATATGGCTCAGATGGAGCCACTTTGATTGGACAGTTGGGAGTTGCATTACTACACCTGCAGGTTGTTCTAGGTCAATTTCCAGACTCTATGGTACCTATGCTGCTTGGCCCTTCGGCTAGAGAATCCTCTGCATTCTTTTGCAGCTGGTGGGCTAAGTTGCTTGGCAGATTCGTAGGGTATTCCCTACTCCCCATGGCAGTCACTCAGGAGATTAGGGTGGGGCGGGACCAAGATGGGGGACTTATTCCTAGGTGGGGCAATTACATCAAAGCAACAGCACCCACTTTTGTCCCTAGGAGGCCCAGAATCCCTAGCTATCTACCTAACACCCCCACTTCACATCTGAAATGCTGCCCATACTTAAGCAACTTGTAGCTGGCAGAGTTCCCTAAGAACTCCATGGATATCTGAGAAAAATTCCTTTAAATTGTTACGCAGTTGTTCATTTCCTCCTTCATCACTTAATATTTGACCTTCCAGGTGCTTCTCATTCACTCCAAAAGCACATCAGAAGAATATTAAAGAAGTTGCATTCTCTTGTTAGGAGCTAAGTAGCAGAATCTCAACTCGAATTCTGGTCCCTGTTGACAAAGCTAGCATATCTTTTCCTACACAAAAAGGAGAAATATTAAGAAAGAGAGATGACTTTAGGCTGGAGGGAAATGATCAGAATTTCAGCTGGATAGGAAAGGGTAGTATGGTAGTTGGAGACTGCATTCATCTGCATGTGACAGACAGTTCAACTAAAGGTGGGGTATTTTTCTCATGTAAGAAGATGTGCATAGAAGGTGATGCCTGGCTTTGGTTCATCAGCTTGGGGATGCTGGGGCTGAAGTTCTCTTTTCTTTTTTTCATACTGTCATGTGGTGTTGAAGCTCCAGCCATTAAAACATTATTTAGAAAGCAAAGAAGAAAAAGGAAATGGAAAGCCCAACACCTGTTTTAGTAGAGCAAATTTTATCTCATATGCTCAGCTTATTTCCACTTTTGTGTCGTTATTCAGAACTGTGTCATTTGAGCACCCTTTGCCGTAAGAGATTCTAGACAGAAGTTTTAGCTTTTGAGCTTCAAAGGCAGAGTGAATGAAGAGATAAAATGATTGGAAGGTACATTACATGAACCACAGATTTTCTGCCTCAGAAGTGGGCATATTTGTATGACCAGAGATGGAAAACAGAAATTATTACCAAAGGCACAGAGGTTTTCGAGAGTGTGAATAAGCTACTTGGGATCAGAAATCAGTGGTTCTTAAGAGGCAACAAAAGAAGTTGGGAAATACTGATTTAAAAACGTGGGGAAAACTCTCATGAGAAAGATATAAATAATGACAGGATTTTAGAAGTTACGGAGTTTATGGTTACAACTCTGAGAGAGAATGCCAAAAGAAAAGAGAGAATTGATGAAGATATTCCTTAAGAACACCTTTATTGAGGAAGTATAGAAGGTAATAAGACCAAGCAAGGCAAGGTGTGGCCAGGCAAGCAAGTTCAAGGTCAAGAGAACAGTGTCATAGAAGCCTGTGCAATGGAAGAACATCAGGGTCACTATTAAGGAAAATTAAATGAGAAAGTGTCATTCGTGACTTTAGAGAAAGAAATTCTATTAGACCCTCTGGGAAATGTCGTGATTCATGACTTGAGTTAATTGATGGAAGAGGATAGCAGCTGGAATGAAACTGAGCAAGAGCAAGAGCAAGACCCCGTCTCTACTAAAAATAGAAAAAATTAGCTGGGCATGGTGGTGTGCACCTGTAGTCCCAGTTACTAGGGAGGTTGAGGCAGAAGGATCGCTGAGGTTGCTGTGAGCTAGGCTGATGCCACGGCACTCTAGCCCAGGCAACAGAGTGAGACTCTTGTCTCAAAAAAAAAAAAAAAAGGACATGGAAATGCTAAGACGCAAGTAAGGCATGTAGTACTAAAACTGAATTCTTAAATAGAAAAATTCAAAAATTCTTTAAATGTGTATATAATTCAGCTTGCAATATACTGAATCACCGATTCCTAGATTTTAGGACAATACATAGTCATTAATTTTGATCATAAAAGGTAATTGTTGTCAACCATATACATAAACACTCATTAGTAAAGACCAAATATAGTTCCTATATTCTTGCCTTTTGCACACTTTAATGACTCCAAATAGTAATTCATACGTACTCACCATCAAATTGGTATCAACTGATCAACACTTATGTGCAAATATAGTAGTAACATTCATAGGGTGTCAGGTAGGTGGAAGTGGGGAGGAGGGGATGGGTATATTCACACCTAATGGGTGCACACCATCTGGAGCATGGGCACGCTTGAAGCTCTGACTTGGGTGGGGCAAAGGCAATATATGTAACCTAAACATTTGTACCCCTGTAAGATGCTGAAATTAAAAAAAGGAAAAAAAATAACAAAGTGGTATTTCATTGTGGTTTTTATTTGCATTTCTCTAATGATTAGAGAGGTTGAACTTTTTTTATATGTTTGCTAACCATTATTCTGTCTTCTTTGGAAAAGTTTCTGTTCATTTCCGTTGTGCATTTATAAATGGGGCTCCACATGTACTCAACCATCAAATTGGTATTGACTGATTAACACTACTGTGCTCAATTGGTGGTGGTGTCTACCAGGGATTCAGGGGTTGGGGGGGTAGACCCACATCTGAGGGATGTGGTGAGCATTGTGAAGGGGAGGGGCATGCTTGAAATGTAGTTGGGGATGGGAATTAGGGGTCTTAATAGGGAAAGAAATCTTCTAAAACTTATTTATGTGAATAGCTGTACAACTTGGTAAATTTACTAATAAGCACTTAATTGTTCACTTAAAATGGAGTAATGGCATGGAAGGTAAATTGTACTTTAATAAATTTGTCTAAAAAATAACAAAGTGATTGAACAATAAACGTTCATACCAGCTGTAAAAAATAAATAAATAAATATTAATTCATGTATTTGTTTACCCTTCATTTGACAAACATTTACAAAAAATACTCTGTAAAAGCTAATATATTTGTTGATAAATAATGAGCTATATACTTCTAAGGAACATGGATTCTTCTAGAGAAAAAAAGCCATATACCTCAGAATTAGAAATATGTCATAATAAAATATATAGATTACAAAAGTAATACAAGAAGGATTCCCAGACCAAGTAATTGTGCATTCACACTGAGTATAAGATTTGTTCGTATAAAATTTATTTATATAGAAATAGAAAGGTTGAAGAAAAGCAAATGCAACTTGTACACACATACGCAAATAAATCCTCAAAACTATTGATGTTTATCTGTTCATTTAGTATAAACGCTTGCTTCAAGAGAGTTGAAGCATTAACAATCACAACTTTATCTGAGAGATGAATGAATTAAGGCTAATTAAGTACTTCATTAAAGTAAGAGGAAATACTAAAGTATTAATTATGCTTAAAGTCTCAAACAATAAACTTGAATTATGTGCTGAGCTATTGTTTAAGAATGAGGAAGTTACAGGGCTTGTTCAGATTAAAAAATAAAAAAGTGTCTTATTCATCATCAACTTTTGCTATTGCAGTTTCTAAAAATGATGAGGCAAGATGTTTTTTTACATGTTTAACAAACATCGTACTTACAAAGCAATAGTTATGCCAATTTATATAGTTTGTGTGCTTATATACTAGATAGTGATGGCATGTAGGTCAGAAGAAGGATATTTACATTTAAAGTGTACGAACATCCCACTGTTTCTCAGGACAGATGGAACGATATTAACTAATATTCGACTTTTTAAAATGATTATACATTGTAAAAGTTCAGGGATAAGCAGCAATAAAAATACTGAGTTTATAATTTCCAATTCAGCACAGAAAAAAATATCGGTAAACCTAATAATTGTAAATTGACTAAATATCTTTCTTAAAAAAGTTCAACTATATATATGCTTTTTACAAGGAGTATAAATAAAATTTAAGAACAAGAAATTTAATGATGTACACTTTCACTGTTACTATTCAGCTTTATTCAGAAGATGTTAACAAGAGTATTAAGGCAAGCAAAATGAATACAATATGTAACTACTGGGAGGTAATCAAACTAAATGTTATTATTTTCAGATAAGATTGTTAATATTGAAAATACAACAGAATTTCCAGACAAATTTTAGAAAGAATTTGAGAATTATTGTAGGTAACTGAAGGTGATATCAAAAAAGAAAAAAAAGCATTCCTATTGTATAAACTGGCACAAACACCAGCCGTTGTAATCATGGTCAACTTTACTTGTTAACCTATCAGACACTGTTCTAAGCACTTTACAGGACTGGTATCATTTAAGCATCACAATAACCCTATGAGGTGTGTGCTCCTAACATCTCAGAGACTGACACATGTTTATGTGAAAAATTGGTATATGACTGAATTGACATTGTAATTCAGGGGAGAATAAATGATGTAGAGTCAACTGGTTAGCAATATTAAAAAAATAGAGATGGACTCCTCCCTCACACCATACTCAAAAATATTTGCAAGGCTGACTTCCTCACCTCCTTTGTCACCTTTGCAATGATGCATTTCACCTACTAACTTTTTAAAAATTGGAACCTGCCCCTCTGCCCTGCACACCTGATTTCCCTTATCTGCTCTGTTTTCCTCCATAGAACTCATCTTCTTCCATACTATATGATTTATTTATTTACTCTTATTATTGCTTATGGTTTCTGTCTGTCGTCTACTGAAAAGTAACTCTAAAAGGAGTCTTCATCTCTTTGTTTGACAGATATATCTTAAGTGGCTAGAACAGTCCCTGGCATGTAATAGAGGCTGATTAAATATTTGTTGAATGACTTACAAGTGTAGGAATCTGACCTGGAATAAATCTACATCAGAATTGATCATTAGACTTGTTGTGAGGCTACTGAGAGTTATACAGATAATTTTACTTTGTTACACATAAACTTGTGTTACAAAAAAAATAATTTCTTTAGAAGACTTGGTAAATTATAACTCATTCACTGTGAATACACAGACTCTTTACTCACTGTATAGATATTTAATAAGCTAGTCTTAAATATAATTAAGAAACTGATACAATGCTTTCTATGTGTTCTATTACCTTTACTGGATATGTTAAATACAATTTTTCAATTAATATTATTATTGTTGGTATATTTTTAAATTATTAATTTCTAAGAGGTTACAGAATCTGCACGCAAAATACTAGACTAGAAATAAGGAAATATGGACATCAGAGCTGGTATTGTGTCAATTTACTAGATAATCATAGGCACATATTCTATGTAAATTTTGAATGGGCAATGGATGGGTCTGTGTCAAGACCCAAGCTCTTAAAAGAGTGCCTGGAAAATAGTAAGCACTCAGTGACTATTTGTTGAATGAATTATTATATCAATGAGATAATTATTTATTTTCTATATTTCAGTCTCATTATCAGAAGATGGAAATAATGCCATCTAGTCAATGTTCATCTTATTAAGTTAAGTGGCAATCATAAAACAACATGAATACCATTACCGGTAGAAGGTCAATGTCTTGGCCATCCTTCAAATAGTACTACTTTGCATTTTTTCATTTTATAATGCTGCTATTTATCTGTAGCAGAGGTTGGATATGTTAACTCTAAAAAGGCTTTTTTGCTTCTGGCATTTTTCACTCCTACAGAATAGATTCACTCTGTTATAAGAATATCTTAAAATGTATTTGAGATGTTAATTTCATTTAATTAAAATAATTATTATTTAGATATGCTTTTTAGGATTATAAATAGCATTACTCAAATTCTATTATTATTAGATATTGTGTAACTGAAGTTTTTCTTTTTAATAAGAAACAGATGAAAGACATAAAATTAAGGTATTTGTGCCCTTGTATTCACTACAGTACTATTGAAATTCCCCTTCAGGAATTTCTATTGTAGGAGGCACATTGCTCTTTCTGGAAAATTCCCATTTTTTACTCCTCTAAACTAAGTAGTTTGTTAAGAGAGTTTTAATCATGCTTAAAGACATAATGTGGTTTCTCATTCAATAAATTGTTGGTGGCAAAACTATTTTTAAACAACATCAATATTTCGAGAAAGTACATCTACTAATGCATTGACTGTTTCTTTGCTCAGTAAAGCACATATTTCACAGACATTCTTAAATCCATTTCAGATATTGAAGAGAAAATAAAATTCACTACCCTATAAATGGTATCCTCATAGCATATCTGTTTAACTTAGCTTTCATGCAAATTGACTTTAACTCATAACCCTAATTTTGAAAAGAAAATGTTAGTGCTAAAGAAAAGATGCTTTGTCTAAGTAAGATGTCAAAAAAACAAAGCTCTTACAATATTTCTCCATATAGAGCAACTTAATCGGCATTTGTAAATGATGAAACTTAGAACATTTTAATAAAATTTTTCTTTTTTTTTTTTTGCATCTTAATAGCCCCTCAGCCTTTACTTCCAGTCTATGAAGTCAGTTGAGTATAGTTTTCTTCTTTTCTTTGAATTTGAATATTTCTTTTTTCCATCCTGCAAATCTACATTTTATTCTTTCCTTAAGAAATTTGTTTTCTTAAAATGGATGTTCCTATTACCACAAAGAGACTCATTATAACTTTTAAGCAACATAACTATCTACCCCCAAAATGAATATATATACATATATATGTGTGTAGCAATCTAGACCAAAAGTTGGTCGTTAATATTTAAGATAGTAGAAAGAGTGTATTCTCAGGAGCTGATGACAGGTTCAGGGCAGTGCATGGGTGAGGTGAAGAAAATCGTGCCACTGCAAGTTACTGCATATATGGATTACCTCTGTGGACATTAACCTTACCTGGAATGATGGTTTATTATATCTCATTTTTACAGATAGTCCAAGACATTTCCTTCTGAATATTTACATCATATTCACTAATTTATTCATCAAGCATTATTGAATACTTATGCTCAAAGTGGCACAAAGAATATTCAGTGAAGAAGCTCAATACCTAGGAAACTTGGTTTTCTGATTAAATATAGCAGAAGTAGCAGTAGCATGCTCACCCTGGCAACACATGCATCTCAGATTGGATTAAGGTTCCATAATGTTCAGTTAGCATCTTCATTTCTGTAAACATAGTGCAGTTGACATCAAAAGTGATACTACTGAGGGAACTAATGTGTGATTGGAAAGCACCGTCTAAAATGAATGCCTGAGAAGCAAATACTAATAGAAGGCAATTGGGCTATTGTACCTACCAGCCTTTATTCTCATTTGAGGACATGTAAACTCATGTTCACAGTCAAGCCAAGTACCGCTTCTCTAAATCATCATTTGAAAGACATTTTATTATCTATAAATAAAAATGGAGAAAGAAAATCACTCTTCTTATATCCAAACATATGTCATTGCATCAAAAGACATAGTATAGAATAGGTGAACTGTCATAAGTGAAAGTGTTGGGAGTAGAAAGCCCAAACTAGATTGTACTCTAGCCTTGCTGGTGATTCAACCAGTGGTATGAAAACACTGTTTCCACATTCTGTACCCCACAAAGATCTCACCACCACAAAGTTTCTGTCATTACCAGTTTGTTCTTGACCAGCCACATATCCCCATGTGATAATCCGTATCTGTAATTTTCCGAGAGACGACTGAAAGCTCAATGGCAGCCACTGTAGTCCTGCAAATGGCTCCCAGTTTTAAATGTTGAAAATGCTTTATTAAGTCACTTATAAAATACTTATTGGCATTTTCTTGCACATTAACCTTTTCAAATAATTGCTTACTTCTTTGTAGAAATTATACTTAAGTTGGGAAAGATAGGAAAAGATGATGGGTTTACTGGAAGAAGTCAAGAATATTTAATTAGAGAGAGTATAATGAACACAGCCATATATACATGCATATATACATATGTAAATTAAATAAATGTTGATGTCTACCAACATTTCTATATCAAAATGCGTGTGCATACATATATGTGTAAAATTACATAAATACCTGTCAACATTTATTTAATTATATTGCTCTGTTAGTCAAATTAAGGATCAAATTTGGCCCAATGTTTAAGCCCCGAGGTTATGTAAAGTATCTCTGTTCTGTGATTATATAGAACTTATTACTGAGCTTTCCTATTAAATGTGAATTAAGGTTGATAAATTTTCAGTTACTTGATTTGCTTAAACTTTCATCTTAATGACTTTCAGTCACAAAAAATAAATGCATGTTTAATACTTGTATAAATACTAAAGTAGCCAGAGGGAAATTTGGTTTTAAGAATCTGGCACTGAAAATTATGTTTTATTTCATTAGCATGAGTGGTATATTGACAATCTTTCACAAATTAAACAGGAAAAACATAACTTCCTTATCTTGTCATTTTAAGAAAGATATTATAAGCCAACTCACTGGAGAGAGCCTACTCAGGCACATATTGATAACCATTGTTAAATATCCCTAACAAAACATGCCCTTAGTTTTGGCTAAGTAAAACCAATGATTGCTTTTTATGAGACTTTGACTATGTTTCATTTGGTTGCATTAAAATGAATCCAGGCTTTCAACTAGGTATTTTTGTGAACAAACTTCTTAGTTAAATTTTAAGTATTTATTTATTAATTAATTTAAATTAAAGGAATCAACAAGATGTTTAATATGTTCTTATGTTAATGTCATTTTTATGTGATTACTTAGCATTGATATGAATATATCTTTATATTTACAAAAAATATATCTATTGGCAAAAACACATATGGGAAGATATATATGTACTTAGTATATTTTTATCTAACACTATGACATCTAATTGGAAAGATTCATAGAATTCATTTATTTGGAAGATTCCTCAGCATAAAGACTAGTTATCAATAATTAAAATACATTATAAGAGACATGACAAACCACAAATTAATACTCATTTTTGGAAAACATAAAACAGTATGCTAATGACCATGTGTCACGAATAGATGTATTTACTTTATGATTTAATTAAGATGCACATTTAAGTTATATAGAGTAAGCTGTATGCTTTAGAGAGAACAATTTGTTTTATTATATACTTGTTTAATAAAATCATCTTTCATACTAAGAATTAAGAATGTATTTTGAAATAGTTTCATGGAATTAAATGAATTGTACAAAGGTATTACTTTGAAACTGATTCTTTCTAGGACTAGATAATACCAATACTATTTTATTATCTGATCACCCCTATCATTTTCAAGTAGATATAGTCAATATAACAGAATGTCTGAAAAAATTTCCTATAACATTTCCACAAAGGATATTACTAGTAATAGCTATCACGTACCAAGTGTTACCATCACAATAGGCCAAGGAAGTAGTTACATTCATAGGCTCTATATGAGGAATTTATGACTCAGATAGATAGAATAATTTAACAATTCAGCTAAAATTCCACAGCTAATAATGTTTTATATATGTATATGTATATATAATTAAGTAACCCTAATTCAGACAAACAATAAGTTAGTATAAAAAGAGTAAAACAAGTTATTTAGTTAGTGGAAAGAATAAGGAAAGATAGAGCAATATCCATGTTTCCCCCTCGGTATTTAGTTGAGTGCTTAGACACTTTCTGGAAATGTCTGTAAAGGAAAACAACACACCTAGAAGGCTATCTTGCTATTAGACCTATAGAAATTAAATTAAAACTACTGTTAAATGTTGAGTTTCTTTATTATGTACCTATCTCTGCAACAAATTGGTCTTTGGAGCAGCCCAATTCTGTATTTCCCTGGATCTTGGTGTCTCCATAGGTGATAATTAACATTCTTAACCTTAGACACTGAAAAATTTTTTCTCTTCCAGACAACATTATTTGGCTTTAGGTCACTTGAGAAGAGGAATGTTTGAGATGACCCATGTAATAGTGGAAATACCTTTAGTGTTTAAGACAATTGCAAACAAGTGGTTTAAAAAAAAAATAAACTACTGATGTGCCAGTTATTGTCCTCTCTACATGCTATGCTGACAAAATAAGCTGAAAAATAAAGCCAAGTCATTTAAAATTAACAAAACAATAATGTGACCACATAATAATTGTATGTGGGAAGTGAAATCTTCTATACTCAGGTCAATATACTCACAAAAAAAGACCTAACAAAATACCAAACTATGAGATAAGAGATGAAACATTTTAAATACATTAATATTATGACAATTATAATGTTACATATTTATGACAATATTTTTATATTTATATTATACAAAGCATAGGAATAGAATATTTTAAATATATATGTATATATATTCATTGATAAAGAATAAATTTTCTAAAATTAACTTCTATTTAGTACAGAACTAGACTTAAATTATGAGAAAAAAATCAGTTTCCTTATATGATGTGATATCAGAGATACTAGAAAAACTTGAGTGTTTTCAGAAGTCCTTACACATCCACTGAATGATGCAAGAATTTCCAAAATAGGTTATATATTCTTTTTTCTTAAGAATATGAAAACTTTTAAATGCAGGAAATTGATGTCAATAAAATATGTTGCTATTAGTGATTGACTATCATTTAGTATGAGTGATTGGGATTGGGAAAGCATGCTTTATCCCTCCTTTGGAACTTAAAGTTAAGTATACTAGAGCACTGGAGAAGTGGTAGAAATCTGATGCTTCTAAAAGTGCCCAAATAACAACCTGTCTACTTCCCAATTTCAGCAAGGGTTAGCCCTGATGAAATTGAATGAACTGATAAGTTAGTTGTTATGTCTATTGATGGATACAAATAATTTCAAATACAGAATATAGAGCAAAACTCTTTGTGATATTCTTTGACAACCACACTACAAATAGTTAATTTTCATTAATTTTAAACATTTGTAAATTCTAATACTGATCTTATTTTAAGTTTTGTCCAAAGCAAATACATGCTTATCTTAGTTGTGTTTGCTGCTGGTTTGTGTAATACTTTGTTATACATCTATGATTTCCAAAAGAAAAAATGTATATTATTTAGAATTTATGGATTAATTGCTGGCCGTGAGCCAAGTGAAAGAAAACTGAGTCATAGATAACTATAGGGCGACTTAACTCATAGTTATTAAGAAAATCAGAATACATTGCTAATTATGAAAACACAATAACTATGTGACATGTAAAATAAAACTGTGATGGTCTGGGGAAATATTTTGGTGCCAAAAAAAAAAATTTTGATTCAAATTATCTTAGTCATAAATTTGCCTTGTTTCCTAGGCAACCATCAATGTTTCATAGTGCTAGAACAGCATTTCCCAAAGTGAGGTCTGTGGACCCTTGGTGGGAAGTGCTGAAGAAATGACTGACGAAACCTATAAGATGCTCCCAGAAAACCTGCTGGTTGCTGCAAGGATAAAAGACCCTTAGGTCGTATGTGCCCGGCGACTACTATCTTTCCTTCCCAGTTTGAAGATTCTCCGAAGGCTTGCAGCACTAAAATCTAGTTAACTTTGTGTAACCCAGTGCTTTCCAAACTTATTTGACGTTGGTAATTCTTTTCAAATTAACACATTTTAATTTCCATGAAATATATTTTGGGAAAAGCTGTACTAGAGCTGTAGTAGAGAGCTGCAATAGATAAACCAAATTTGTGCATAGTACCACTTTTTTTTTCTTTTTTCAGGAGCTTCATTCCTAATTTTAACTTTATCTTATAATCTTAATATATGAAGCACTCAATAACACACTGTTTAGATCTTCAACAAAATGAATAATGCTTGACTTATGACCATCACTATTACCTCCAAAGCAGAGTGTGATTTCTACAGCATATCCTAGAGCCTGCTCTGAAATATCATTTAAATATTTCTATAGTGGTTGACACTTTTAACACTCACTATTTTTTTGAGATTTTTCTTCTCCCTTTGGTGTCATTTATTGGCTAGCTATTATATGCCCATATTGCAAAGTTGTCCCTGCCAATCCTCACACTAACTTCTGCAAGGCAGTACCCTTACAGGAGTAAAACAAAAGTATTTTACTTTTGTTAATTTTGAAAAGATAAGAAAACTGGCTTAAAATAACTCAATTTGCTCAGGATAACTTAGAGGCAGGCTGGAATGAACTGGATCCTGTTCTGCAGGCCACAGTGATAGATGTGCACAGGCCCTATCCACATTTGTGGCCAGGCTCATGGAGCCCTGGCATAGACTGCAGTTTGGTTCTGAACTCATATTCTCAGGGTAACCTTCAGGGTGTGTACTTCTCAGGGGCAGGGATGTTATTCAGTGTGACACTGCTGCTGTCTAAAATAGTGGTTTGCAGTTCTTAGTAGATGCTTGATAAAAGTTTAGTTGACTACTTTGATTCCCATGTATCTAGTGGAAAATTACTGCATTGTTTTAACGGGAAGGTGGGCTCAGATTCAACATTCTCAACTTACAAATATATGTAAGCTAGGAATTAACTCATCAACATCACACCGATTTCTTTTTTTTACACTTGACTGTCATGAACAAAAATTGATATTTGATATTGTGAATAAGCCTATTGTAGTCTGAAGTGTAGACTGATAAATCTGGGAATGTCTCATAAAGCAGAGTCTGATGTTTATAGAATAGGTTTTGTATCTAGATACTTAAACAGTGGAAAGTTCACAATTAAGAAAATGATTAGGATCTTAAATCAGAGATACAAGACTTAAAATTTCAGGGTATTTAGCTGCGTGTCTTTATGGAAGTTGAGATAACATAGATAGTATTTTTTTTTTCCTCTGGGGAGGTTTGTCTTATAAAGTATGCCTGATGGGGTTATTAAGTAATCTAAAAGGATTATGTTATCAGTGAGAAACTAACGTTTTCATGGAGATAGGGTGAAATCCATGCAATAGTTAGCTAACAATACAGAAATATTTAATACATTCTTTTCTTTGCCTCAAGCATATAAAATTAAGAAGATTATTTGAATTGTGGATTGACATATTAAGAAGACTATCCTAAAGGGATACAGTGAGGCTAATTTCTGACTAGTGTTTTGGACCTGGGGTGGGCAGTGAATGGGAACAAACTTTACAATAGATAACACAGTGAATGTAGAAAATATTTCCATATGCAGATGTGTATGAATCAGTTTCCTAGGGTTGCCATAACAAAGTACTCCAAACTGGTGGCTTAAAAAAAACAGAAATTTATTGCCTGATATTTCTGGAGGGTAGAAGTCCAAAATCAAGGTGTTGGCGGTACCATGTCTCTCTGTAACTGTAGAGGAGAATCATTTTCTGTTCTTCCTAACTCTAATGGTGACCAGCAATCCTGCTGCTCTCGCCTTCAGCTGCAGCTCTCCAATCTCTGCGGCTGTGATCACATGGGCTTCTGCCTTGGTGTGTCTGCAACTCCACATGGTGTTTCCCTCTTTTTATAAGAATAACAATTAGGTTAGAAACCACCCTAATGATACCAATTCAGTACATCTACAAAGACCGTATTTTCACACCAGGTCACATTGATAGTCATCAAGGGTTAGAACACCAACATATCTTTTGAGGGGACATAATTCAACCCATAACAGTGCTCTCTCCATCTCTCAGAATCTGATCCACATGGCTTCCAGTTTCTACTTCTCTCTATTTGTTCTTTTATCCATCTTCTGCTCCTTGGTCAGTGCTGAAACAAAGAGCCCTTCAAGGGCTTTTGCATGCCATAGATTAGTTGGAAACTCTCTCTCTCTCTCTCTCTCTCTCTCTCTCTCTCTCTCTCTCTCTCTCTCTCTCTCTTTCTTTCTCTCTTTCTCTCTTAAAACAAGAATGCTGTCTTACTGGACAGCCAATTGGCCAATTATCTGTCACTGTTTAAGGTATCTCTCTTTGTCAGGACCCACCATTTGGGGCCAGGATAGGCAAGCATGATGGGGCGGGGCAGGGTTTCATGTGGAGGCCAAGTTATGTGGATTAAATATGGCTGCATAAGCCTTCCCCATCACAAATGGTGAAAGAAATAATTAGTATTGTCACTTATTAAAAAAAAAAGCTTTGAGTGAGCTACCCTCTAGGGGTGAGTGTGTGTGTATACACACATGCACAAGTTTGTATGTATATTTGATTGGGAAAGTGACAGAGATCTCATTTGCTCTCTATATCCTGCTAATTACTAAAGGGTTTCCCCATAATGTCCGTGACACCTACATGCTACCCTATCCTGCAATGCCTCAACTGTAACAGAGATCCACTTCCAGCTGGCAGAGGATATTTATTAGTTCAATAATAGACAAGATCGTTGAGTAGAGAAAAAGATCCTGTGTTCCTTTGCCATTGTTTCAAACTCTTTCACTTATTATGTCTTACTAGATCCAATTACCCATAGGACACATCCTACAGTAAAGCAAACATTCAATAGTGATGATATGCCAGGATTTGTGCGGAGCACTAAAAATACAAAGATTTATATGCTGCAATACATACTTGCAGATTATTTATAGTCTTTGGAGGGGGATAGGGAAGTAAATAAAAGACTAAAGTATGGCATGATAAAGAGAAACATGATGCAATGGGAAACCCTGAAATCAAGTTTCTTTCTGCTTTACATCAGTTGACTGTCTGGCACAGCATATTAGATCTCCTCTTCCCTTTTCCAACTTCCCAAGCTAACCGCTAACAAAACCTGTCTCACCTTCTCTCTGCCCCAAGACACTCAGATGCATTTGCTCATTTTATGGACTATTTAGAGGGTTTTGATTCGAGTAAATAACTTCTTTACATTTCAACTATTTTACCTGATATCTTCAAATGTGTTATTGTTCCTTTATCCGTAGTTATCTAGCTAATGATATTTCTGACATGGAATTGGATTTACTGTAGATCTTCTTGGTTTTAAGAAGTAAAGTACCATCACATTTATCACACTGTGCACTCGAGTTGTATTCATCTCTGTGTTGATGATTTCAGGAAGGTAGCACCTCCTGAATCACACAAATAATCTCTCTAACTGTAGTTCTTATAATAGACAACAGTTTAAATATTGTTGTGACTCCTTAAAATAATTTCTTAGACTAATACCGACTAATAAAAGGCACAGGAGTACATCAATCATTACTCCCTTTGTTCACATCTTCAGTTTGTCACCACTGTTTTTTTTGCCTCATCCTACAAAAATACTGAATATTTCTCAACACTTAAGAAATAAAAATGGAAAAATTTTCCATATATTCTGTTGCTCCCACAAAGATATCCCTATCTTTTACAGCCACTTCTCAGGTTATACTCAATACCACTACTTCTTTATACTTATACCCTACTTTTTGAAACTTCACTTCTAACAACCTTTTATCCTTTCTTATTCTTCTTAATATTTGAGTAGGGTCCCACTAATGACCAATTGCTTCTTAAAACTCTCTCTTACATTCAGTCTTGGGGGGAAAGTAGAAAAAGTTAGATAGACTTCGGTTCACATTCTAGGGTTATCACTTCCTGAGTGTCCTTTGTTACTTAGTGTCAGACTATAAAATTAGGTTAATAATAACTTAATATTTAGAATAATTTTGAGAATTAAATAAAAATAATTGTACAGTATTTATATATTCATTAGACAATTAATAATTTTAGTTTCCTTCTACATTCTTTCCTTTTCCAAATCATGTGCCCTGTGTAACACTGATGAAGAACAAAGCCAACTAATATAAGCTGTAGGAATATGTCACATGTGGGAAACCAGCAGAAGAAAAGGAAATGTTTTGAAAACATTTTTCCATTTTTAAAATATTTCCAAAGGGAAAATATTGTGGACCCCAAATAAATATTTTACATTTAATTTAATGTATGCTAGTATTTAATGTATGCTAGTATATTTATACTAATGAATAAAATCATGATTTTTACTTAAAAAATTTTATTAAAGGAAACTGATAGTAAGATTATTGCTATCACACTTTAAAAATAAGACCACACTCTGGTCACCCACATTTTCTTCTCTTTTATTTTAAATTATAATCCACTCTACTCTTGAACTGTCCTCCTATTCTCCTCTAATTGCTCCCATCATATTTTCCAAGGCATTTCTTAAAAAATGACATTTTTCGAGACATCTTTCTGTATTCATCCAATCAGAGGTAAATTCCTTTTCATTTATATCTTTTTAATATTCTGCTTATACTTCTCATATGATACTTCTTTGGTCCTGGATGTTGTTTGTAGATTTGCTTTGTTGTTTTCTGGACTTATTCATAGAATTCTATATTTTAGGATTGGAAGGGACCTTTGAATCTGTGGTCAACTAGAAAGTGAGTCTAAAATCCATCTCTAACTTTCATTACTGAATAGACTTAGCAAGTCATAAAACCTCCCTACTCATTATATTCTGAAACCATAAAATGGAATTAATGTCAACCTGGTAGAATTCTTATAAAGATTAAAGATACTACCTGTAAAGTAACTAATACAGTGCCTGCTGTATAATAGGCCATCAGTAATCATTACTTGTAAGATTCTTGACCTTACACAGTGTATTTGAACATCTCTTTTTTCCTGTGAAGTTCTTGTCCAGTGAGTGTCTTGCATTTCATTGGAGAAAGGAAGAATTAGAAAGATGATTGGAGGTATTGACAATGTTCTCTTGATTGGAGCTGTGACAATCACATGCATAGCTTGCAAAAATAAAAAATATATATATATGTATAGATAATGCTTCAGGATTTACCGAAACACAGCTTGAAACACTGTAGCCCACCTGTGGAAAGCTGGACCATAATTACACTGACATAATTCTCCCATTGTAATAAGAAAACGAAGTGCTATTTTCGAGCAAAGATTTGGTTAGTGTGAGTTTAAAATACAAAGTTTGAAAGAGAAAAACGGACTTACTAACATGGTAATGGATGCTAATTAATATATAAACTTAGGTTGCTGTTAGTGTGAGAGGACTACTGATCCTAATTTCTTCTTTAAAGTCATAATTGTAAAGAATGAAATTACCTAATTTCAGGTAAAACTAAAAACATAATTTTGTGCATACTAAATAATTGAATGATCTACTAATCAAAAGTCTCCTCTGAACTACTGAGAAAGAATCATTAGTTAATAGAAGTCCCCAGAAAAAGATATTTGCAATAATGACAACTAAAAATTCTGTATGCTTTAAAGGAGTTTCAATGCAGGCATGGGGTAGACATTGTAACAGTTGCTCACAAAACCATTTAAGTCTTTTTTAATCATGTTAAAATTTTATGTTTTAAATAAGTTAAATTGTCATGACTATGAAATTGGAAAGTCTAAAAAAGAAAATATCTAAGATGATCAGTTCTCCCCTCTTAAAAGGATAAGACCATAGAAATAGCAACATCCTGTATAACAAGGGGCTACATCTGAAAATTCTAATAAAAATGAATACAATAGAAGGTAATCTTTACATTTGTAATTGTGAATAGTTATCAATAAAAAAATCAGAAAAAAATGATTACTGGTGACAGAGAGGTACTTCATTGATCACGCTAAATTATAAATTGGCAACAAAATTTCTGATTGGAGAAAGAGTCATATGGGACTGTATGGCTCATATAGATGAATTATATGTTTTATGTTTCCTTTTTATTTCTGCAGTGAAAATAGAAAGTGGTGAAACTAGAGGCAAAAAAAAAACAGCAAAAAATGCTTTATTTTCTTTTGTTCTGAAGTTATTTTGCAGGTAGAAAAATGAGGGAACATTAAGATAATAAAAAAGCCCACAACTGTGAAGAAAAGCATTAGAATTTTCAAAAGACAAGAGCACATAGTCTGAGAGGTTGTGCCACTAACACTGCTAAACCTCAGAATTCTGAAGTTCTTTCTTTTAATGTGCAATTTGTGAAGAGGACTAAGACACAATATTGTAATTGTTAACAATTAGTAAAAGGGAGTTAAATTGTGTCATTTATATGCACAGATATATACAAAAACAATCCTTGACTGATGATGGTTCGACTTAATGATTTGTTGTCTTTGCGATGTTTTGAAACACTATTTATACATTCATTATGCTCCTTAGCATATGAAGGGGTCATATGTGGATAAACCCACTGTAAATTGAAAATACTATGAGTTGAAAATGCACTTTCAACTTACAATATTTTCAATCTCCGGTGGGTATGTTGGGACATAACCCCGTCATAAGTCGAGGAGCATCTGTACAGTAATCTTCTCTTATCCCAGGAGATACGTTCCAAGATCCCCAGTGGATGCTTGAAACTGTGGATAGTACTGAAACATACATATTCTATGATTTTTCCTATACATACATAACTATGATAAAATTTAATGTGTACATTAAGCACAGTAATAGCTTAATAATAATGACTAATAATAAAAGAGAACAATTACAACAATATGCTATAATAAAACTTATGTGAATGTGCTCTCTGTCTTTCTCAAAATATCTTACTGTACTTTGCTTCTCTTTCATCTTCTTGTGATGGTGTGAGATGATCCAATGCCTACATGCTGAGATGCAGTGAAATGAATGACGAAATCACTATCACACAGCAGTAGGCTACTATTGACCTTCTGATACCTCCGAAGGGGGATCATCTACTTTGGATGATCCTGGATCATGAAGCCATGTCGATGTCAATGGTTGGACATCAGTAGCACAAAATGTGGATGACTAATTGGCAGGTAGCATACAGCATGGATGCACTGAATAAAGCGATGATTCACGTTCTGGGCAGGACAGAGAGGGATGGCATAGGATTTCATCACACCTCTCAGAACTGTGGATTTAAAACTTAAGAATTGTTTATTTCTGGAATTTTCCATTTATTATTTTTGGACCATGGTTGACCATGGATAACTGAAACTATTGAAATCAAAACCATGGATAAAAGGGGGATTCCTGTATCTATGTGTGCATATGTGTGAGACAAAACATTAATTTGGAGGCATGGCCACTAAGAGGCAGCAGCACTTACGGATCCCTAGTAGTGACCAGAGCAGAAAGTCACACTTACTGAACTAAACTTAGACATAGAACTTCCTTGACTTTCAAATAGTATGCTTTAACAAAGCAATGCAAACTGTGCCGGTATTTTCTTTTCCACTCAGAATAGCCCTGCATGGCGCATTAATCTGTGATCTTCATTTTACAACACCATTCTGAAGCATTAAGCCATATGCCAGTAGGATCGTAATGACTTCATTCTGTATCCCAATTTGTAAGCACTGTGTATCATCCTGGGCGTGAAGGGAAGGAAACCGTCTCAGAGACTTCCTCCCTCACCGTCCTGATGTCTCCCCAGCCCTCCCTCACACACTTCCTTCCTCTCCACCGCAGTAATATTCCCTCAGGAAGGCCCAGCAGGCTTTGGGGTTCTATTGACAATTACGGGAATAATTTATTTCCAAATGGATGTTAATCTGATAGAAGTAGTCAAATTTTCCCTGAGCTCAGGCAGAAACAAACTTCTTCATGGCAAGTATACTGATTCCATCCACTATTATTGTGATGGGGAAGACAAATTATCCAATTACTAAACACACTGCTCTGGGCAATACAAAATAACATCCTGATTAATCTAACTGCATAGGAGAGATACTTCTCTTTAGAACAAGTCCCCTAAAACAAACAATATTGGATTACGAATAAAGATGAGTCACATTTGTTTGGTAATATTTATGGATATTTCAATCCTGAATAAAGAGCCTACTTAAGGTGAGAAATGTTTATATAAATCGCCTTAACATATTATGTAGTTAAAATTATATTCAAGAGTAAAACTGTAAGTACATTCATAACATTGTTAATGAGATAAAATACTGATGGTTTTAGTCTAGCTCTTTTATACTAATTAGAAACTAATTTTACTTCTTCCATCTCTGCATATATATTTAAAATGTAATGTTATAGATCTCTAACTATATGCTGAGATTAATAAGTGGTCATTATTGACAAGTATTACTGTTTGTCATGAAAGTCAAACGGTTCAGTTTTTTTTTTTTTTTTTTTTTCTCCTCAAGGAAAGCAAAAAGCAATACAAATTTTGGTGTGGACGTAAACATTTAAATGTCAGTCCAAATTATTAAGGGAATATTTAACCTTTAATGATTTATCTGGGAAATTTTTGACCTTGTGAGAAATAAGACACTAAATAGAATTAAGAAATCAAGCACACAAGGACCTGTAAAGTTATCAGATACACTTACTTCTGCTAATGATATAACCCTAGTCTGTATAACACCAGTCATAGTTTATAACCTTTCCCTCTTTAGCCTGCCTGCCCCTCATTCCTCCTGGTCTTGATGTGAGATGACAGTCTTGACTGTGATGCTTTGCAATTCTGGACTTGAATTGGGAACACAATTCCTGTCTTTTGACTTTACTTCCTATTTCCTGTTACTTCCTCATCTTACACCTTCATCTTGGTGTGTTTCCAATACTATCCTGTACACCTGGTCCCAATTCCCAACCTGCTTTATTGTTTGATTGTTAACTTCAGACACGCTTAACACGGATATGCAGCAGAATGGACCTTAATCTACTTACCCTGAGAGTGACCGGAGTCCATAATCAAAGTTGCAAACTTAATTTTTCCAAAGATTACAAAGGACATGGAATGTCTAAGAATTATGTCACAAATGGATGACTCAAAGATAGATGAAAACATGGTAGTGGAGCCTGAGAAAGGGAAATAATGAACCCTTCCTTCCAGGAAGTTGGCATTCTTAGACTAGTGCACGGCTTTCAGAGGACATGGATGGAGCCATCAGAGAGAAAGGGCATAATTGTGCAGCCAGCCAGAAGACCTCAGTCAACACAGGCTATCAGTGAAATTGCAGATGTCAAACAAAGCCAGATCACCTCAGGTCCAAGGGCCTGTGGACTTTTTAATTTGGGAATAGAGGGAGGCTTTAGTCACAGATGAATCTCGTCAGAAATGTCTGTCAAATTACCCTTTTTATGTAATTCAATTTTAGAGCAACATTTTCCCAATTTTCCTTAAATATTAGCTCTTCGACATTCTACTATGTGACACTGATGAGTTATTAAACTTGCCAAGTCCCAATTTCCTTAAGTGTAAAAATTAAAAATAAAGGTATCTATGTCACAAGATTGATGATAAAATTCAATGATTTAGCTCATGGAAAATCTCCTAGCAGTGCTTGGTATAGAGTACACTTAATAATAAGTTTTTAAATAGCAAGACTATTAACACATTCTAATTAATGTAACAACAAATCCCAAATAATACATTCATTTCCATTAATATTTTTTCTTTCTTTTTGGTTCAGGAATACTTGAGTGCGTGGAACAGAATTGTACTTACACCAGATAGATAGAATGGGGGTCTGATAAAATGGGTTTTCATCTCTGTTCCTTTATGTACACTCCTTCTGAGTTAGGAAAATTACTATTTTGTGGCTTGATAACTAAGGGAAGATTTTAGTGATACAGCCAAATTTTGAAAAGGTGACTGGCTTTAGATAGGCACCTTCAGGTAATGTTAACAGGGAATCAATACTATGTAAAAGGTCTCATTAACTATGATAGATATTACAGTGGGAACCCCCAGTGAGCTACAACCCAAGCCCCTCATATCCTTGTGTAATTCCAAACATACTGACTCTAGGTGTGGCTTAATAATATGCTTTGGCCAATAGGTATAAGCAGCTTGATGCAAGCAGAGGCTTGATAAGCCTTGCACATTGCAGCTTGCCCTTTCAGAACGTCCCCTCATTGCACCAGTTATGTGCTATAGGGAATCTAAGCTCACCTGTTGGAGGGAAAAATACTTGCAGAGATCCTGGAAGATAAAATTCCACATGGAGAAAGGGGTCATGAGAAGAAGAACTGGGCCAAGCATCCAGTGGAGTGCTGCTGCTTGATTGACCTGGCCAGCCAGCAGCATCATGTGGAATGGAAAGACCACCCAGCAAACCCACAACCTTATGAGAAATAATACATGCTTGCTGGTGTAAGCTACTGAAGCTTAGAATGGTTTGTTTCACACTAATAGGTAAACTCCAACTGAAACCTTATCTTTTACCTAATATGATGAGACATCAGGGTTAGAGCCTCTTTGACCCTTTTTCCATCCTCAGGATATACTGTCTCATTCCTCATCACCTGACAACTTGCATAGGAGGCTAAATAATTGGAACTCAGAAGAGGAAGGAAAAGGGACTAAATTAAACTAGATGATGCAGGTGAGGAAAAGAAGAAAAAGAATGCCCAGGAGAAACATTTCCTATAAAACTGGAGTGCAGGGGACACTGTATCACTTAGCATGCTTTGGGTGATGACATAAAACCCATCCAAAAGTGTTATAGACAAAAAGCGGATTAATTGACTCAGGAGACCAAGAATGTCTGTGATAGGGGAGTTAAATGAAGCTGCCTCCTTTGTTTCTTTCTAGTATTTTCAGTTCTGGGCTTCTCCAAGTGCAGCTTCCTCTTCAGGTGTCTTTCTCCATGAAAAAACTGACTGCTAGCAGCGTAGCTCTTCCTTGACAGGCAGAAGCAGAAGGAGAGACAGCCACTTCCATGATGTCAAACAAAACCCCTTATCTCCCTTGAATTTTTCTATCTTTGCATCAATCATCGAGGCAAGGGGAAAGCCATGCACTCAGTGACTTAGATCTGTTACAGGTGCTTTGCCAAAATCATCACTAGGCAAAGGGAATACCTTTATCCTAATTGGATGGCAGTCACTAATTGTTGATATCCAACAAGAATTACCAGATATTCCCCCCAGAAATATAGAGGTCCTCAGAGCTCTCTATTCTCCCTGTTCTTTCTACTCAACCAAATAAGCATATTAAAGTCTGTTCTTTTGTTACTATATCTTCCTGGCACTAATTGTTTTATTGGGTAGGATGCTTTCAGCTGCAACAGAAATATGTAACTCAAACTGACTTGCAGTAAAGAAAGTTTATCGGCCTTTGAAATTGAAAAGTTGAGAGCTGAAGCAAACTTTAGGCATTGTTCAATTTGGGCTCAGCTTCCATTTATCTTTGATTTTCTCAGCTTACCTCCTGTCTAAGTAAGATTACTATTCTCACGGTTGAAAAACAACTGACTCCAAAAAATGGTTTACAATCCATTGGTCATGAGCATAGCCTTAGCTGCAGATTGCCTGGGTTCACAGTCCAGCATAGCCATTGGCCTTGAGCATTTATTTAGCCTCTGTGTACTTTGATTAGCTCATATGGACTATTTGAATAAGCACAGATTCTATTTCATGAAATTATTGTATGAATTCAATATGCTAAATTGTAGAATATGCTTAGAATACTTGTTGTCTGGCACATAGTAAGAACTTTATAAATTTTAGCTATTAATATCATTATCTCCTTTTCATATCCAGAGGGAGAGAGACACTTTTCATAACCTTCAAATACAAATCATAAACTTGGCTTGCCTTGGGGCATCTCCAAATCAACAACCATGGCAGGGCGAATGAGATCATTCCTATTAGCTTAGACCACTCAAAGAACATGGCTTCCAAACAGCATTCACAATATGGAGGGTAAAATGGATCTTAGAAAGACAGCTACAATGTCCACTCTTACCCTAGGTAACAATAGTGGTAGGGGAGATGGATGATTTTTTAAAGAGAGTTGAAAAAAAACTCCTGAATGTCCATCACCTTGTGTGCACTTTTTGGTATGGAATATATACTTCAACCTCAAAATAAAAGATTGTGCATTCTATGCAGTTTCTACATGTGCTTAAAAATAAGTCTATTTTTATGTATTATGTAACTGTTCCTTCTCCATGATTGTGGGTCTGGTGCTATGGTTAAATGTGGGGCCAATGTTGACTGGGGTTGTTGAACTCTAACTACATGTGAAAGAAATCATCAATCAAAGGGAAGCAAAGAGCATTTCACCAATATACTAACTATTAACTTCATAATTCCAAGAAATGTGAATGACTCAGCAAAAGTGATAATGGCATTCAGAATACCCTCTCAAGGATTGAGGGATGTAGGACATGGTGATCTCAACTCCAAGGTTGATGAATGAGTGTAATTCTTGAGAGTGAATGTTTCAACAAAGTCAAGAAGATGCCAGACAGTGTGTTATGTGAGTTTCTTATCAGATCCAGTCACTCATGGGATCTCTGAGATTAGGTAAGGGGGGGCAGGGAACTAAAGCTATGCTGTCTGTTGAAATATACAATAGGTGATTTCAGAACCTTGAAGGACACAAAGGATTGGAACTCTAAAGATAGGTGCTTTTCATAGCAAAGTAAGTGACAAGCACTGCATCAATGTTAATAAAGGGGTCCAGTAATGCTAACACAGTAAGCTTGCCTGTGAGGTCATTGGCTGGCAATAGCCTTCTCTGCTAATACAGAGAAATGGTCCTGATTCCATATCTCTGTAACCAGTGCTGGAGACCATGCTGGAATTGAGGAAATGACTCTTGTGGTTTATACTACTATAAACAACCAATATTTTATGATTCATGACCCTGGAAACCTGTTTCACCTCTTTTTAGGTGTTTTCTGGGGGAATTTTTAAGGAAACCGGGATAACTGTATGCTCTGAAGATTGTTTTTATAACATTTTGAAATTGGATTAAGGTGAACACAGCTATATGGATATAAAACCCCAATTAACATTCACGTCAAACAGTTTATATTATGTTGTTTCCACAATGGCAAGTGAATAAACACATCAAAACTTCCCAATGCACCTCTCCACATTAGAAATTAAAGAAAACTAGGATATTGGAAATTATTAGTTATATTTATGGTAATACATTTGTAAAACATCACATTTTTTTATCTTTTAAAAATGTTTTTTGAAATTTATAGTAAAATTAGCCTTTCAAAGTCTTTGAGAATTCTAATAATACTTTATCAAATCCAGCTGATCCTTAACTAAAATGATAATAAGAAATCCCCTTTTGTGGAACATGAATTAACATCTTCCAGGGCACTAGAATTCAATGGACAAATACTGAAATGATATTTTGGTTCATTCTTATCAATATGTGAATGATGACACTGAAAACATTTAAAATAATAACAAAATTGCTGCAAACAGTAAAAATGTTGTGAGGGGTCATATGTGAAACTTATGATTTGGGGAATGTTCTAGAAAAAGTCAAACCTTATAATAAATAATTTATTTCCAAATTAATATTCTATATTTTCTTTCACTCACTGGTATTTTGAAATTTTACATATACATATTTATTTTTATTATTTTATCAGAAGATTCAAGACATACTTATGCCCCATACTGTATATACTCTGTAGAGAAGGATGGTACACAAGAGTAACAAAAGCAAACTACCATTCTCAAAACGTAGTTAGTACACGTTTATCTCTTGCTGGTAATTTTGATATTTCCAACTTTTTGGACTCAATCTCCTGCCTGCAACATTCCACTTACTAACATGCAAAGACATGTATTTTCCAGACACACATTCTCTACTGCTGTGCAGTTTCTTCACTCCTGACAGGCTCAGAAAACATTTTTAGATCGTTTTCCTTTTTTTCCAGGTCTCAAAACAATGCATTAGGCCAGGCGCGGTGGCTCACGCCTGTCATCCTAGCACTCTGGGAGGCTGAGGTGGGAGGATTGCTTGAGGTCAGGAGTTCAAGACCAGCGTGAGCAAGAGTGAGACCCTGTCTCTACTAAAAATAGGAAGAAATTAGATGGACAAATACAAATATATAGAAAAAATTAGCCGAGCATGGTGGCGCATGCCTGTAGTCCCACTTACTTGGGAAGCTGAGGCAGGAGGATTGCTTAAGCCCAGGAGTTTGAGGTTGCTGTGAGCTAGACTGACGTCACGACACTCTAGTCTGGGCAACACAGTGAGACTCTTGTCTCTAAAAAAAAAAGAAAAAGTAAAAACCAATGCATTAATCCTCTTTTGCTTCTTTTGCTTGGGAAGTGTATGATTGTATTTCCTGTGACTTTGATCCTGCTGCACACACACACACACACACACACACACACACACACACACACACATATATATGAAAATTTTAAGACAGGAATCCTAGCAGCAAACTACTCTTTTTTGTGTAACAACTTTAGTATGTGACTTTATTTTATTCTAGTATTAGCTTATTCAAAAGAAATTATAAGTAATAAAGAGGAAGACTCCATTTTTGTGTGTTTAACCATTGACAGCCTTCAGTCCTCATTGCGCCCCTTTCCCCTTGTCCCACATCTGGACCAACCCCGATTTCTCACTGGCAGAACTCTCCAGCTGTGCAGATCCTAGGTCATGGGCTTGAATCCCTACCCCAGACTAACATCCTAAGCATGATCAACACCTGGGCCACCACTTTGCTTCCATCTTCCCCTCAGGACAGGAGTGTGTGCCTCCCCGGCTCGTTCTCGAAAGCCCAATCAATTTGAATAATAAACTTCCTTTCATTTCTCATTGGTGAGTACATGATGTCCTTAGATCCCACCTCAGAATGAATTTTAAATTTTGGGTGGAGATGACAACCATTAAGACAGTATAGGACTCTGCAATTTTAAATATATACATACGTGTATGTCATATATAACATCCGTATGTGTGTACAGTTTAGAAGGGACATAAATTATCTGTTTTGTCTCATTGTCCACCGTCCCCTGTAAAAAGCCAATATGACAAGCATTGTGTCTCTACACCATCTGTTTGATCCCTGCAATAAGCCTCTATTTTGGCAGCTGTTGCTATAATTGCTAAAAATCACAAATATAATCTGATGAGCTGAGAAGTATCTCTCACAGAGAATTAATTGTTTAACTTTGCTCAAACCAATGGTCTTATAACCTAATTCCATAAAAAATTAAATTCATTTTGTAGAAAAATGTGCAGGGTCTGTTAATTTATAGAAGGTGAATTATCCCAAAGCAGGAAATATCCACAATTAATCTGGATGAGTAACTTAACTGCCTTTTGCATATAGTAGATAAATATTATATGGAGCTTATTCAAATAAGATATTAAAATATTTCTCAACAATGAAGTGATTCTAAAAGAAGTCCACCAGTAATGTTGATAATTTTTTTTTTTTGCTTTAAAAAATCACTTGGATGTTATGAAAAAAATGGATAATGAATAATACAATGCATATTTGTTTAAAATATTATGTTTGAAATACATTTAAATGTGAAGTTTTCACAAGAGGTTACTTTTCTTTTTAAATAATATTTTTTAGTGAAAATCCAGCTAGATAATTGTCACCAAAGATTTCTGGTAGCTTTGAAGATACAAGAAGGCTTGTCCTCATTCTGTCCTAAGTTAAAAGGAGATTTAGAAAAGACTCTAAGTGAACATTTCCCAACCCAATTCCTATAGCACACAATGAAATACATAGTTATTCTATATTCCTCTCTATTGAAATGACATATATTCAAAAACAGGTTTATGAGAGTTTACCATGCACCAAGCTTACCAAGTACCTTACCCATGTATACTCTTTCATTCCTTACACAAACCGATGAGATAGGTCCCATCATTCCCTGCAATGCCTTTCAGTACATGAGGATCAAAGAGGTTAAATAACATCAAGTTCACACAGCCAGCAAATGGTGAACCTGGGATTTGAATTTAAGAACTCTTGCTCTAAATAATATATTCTTAATCCCTATACCTTTACATTTATACTTATGCAGAAAACACCTACATATACATGTACATATAGTTAAAAACTAGGGGCTCTGTTAGTGCCAGGCCAAACCAATGACAGAAGTTTGATTATTTCATGCAATCACTTCCCATACTGCTAGAACAAATGTCATGAGAATGAGAGGCTATTTTTATCTTTACAGATTTCCACTATTTTGGAATTCCAGTAGTAATTGAAAAGATAATTCTAGGTGTTTACTACCAGCCCTGAGCTATTCCTAGTTCATGGAGAAAAGCAACTGGTACTTATAATGAGGTCCCGATATCCCTGGGTAATGAGAACCAAAAGGTAGAAAGGAACATAGTGTATATATCACCCAACTCAGTAAATACATCTGAGTACCCAATGAGTACCAGGTCCCTATATTTCCCTCACTAAGTATGGGACTATAGTTTGGCTGCTAAAAAATGCACTGGTTTCCTTCCATGCATGGTTCTCTACTCTCCTGCCACTTACCCCAGCTGCTCAATAAGGGATACTCACCCCCCCACTGAAACTCATCTGTATGCCTTCTCACAATCACCACAATACTCAGAAAAAAGGAGCAGTGATGACAACTTGCCAAAAATGGAGAATTGTTCAGAATTGAAATAAGAATCTAAAGTAGCAAACACGTTAAAGATTTCTAGCATCATAACTCCATGGATTGCAGATGCCTCTCTTGCAATGCATAAATACCTGTGGCTACACTTAACCTGTTATCAGTTTGTAAATTTTAGGAGGTAGGGACTTTAGTACAAATATTTTTTAGATCCTTTAAAAGGGATCTTGATGATTTTTGGATTGAATGATCTAATTGAATTTTCCGACTTGTTCAAAAATGGTGTGTAGCCAGAATTTGAAAACCTAATAACGTATGTTTTCTCATTTTACTAACCCTTTTGGTTATGTACAGTATATAAATAAAAATATGAATACAAATAAATTAGGCGGATAAAATACATTTAACACTCTATTGCTGTTTACTTGGCCTCTGGACTGTGTGTCTGCATTTCCACACCGTCAACACCAGATGGTGCACTGTCACATTAACTTTGCTAGGAAAATACTGTGCAATTCCTCAAATCATGGAAGGGCTATTTCATAGATTTAAAAAAACAGCACATACAGAGCTTATATATACCCTGTATTATGAAACAATTCACAACTTCCATTTAGCTATAGAATAAAAATCCTATCTCTTCCTATCCTTTTGGAAGTAAAAACAGTACAGGAAAGAAGAAAACATAAGTCAAATTTTGGTTTATAATTAAAACATGGTTTTCTCTAGTAAGAATTCATAATATTTTAAAAACTCTTCCTTTGTATATATTAAGCATTAATGATAACTAACAGAATATTCTTCATACTCAGAATAATTTTCATAGACTGATTTTTGTCCTTGGTGTTAATTTTTCACATAATGTTTTTATTTAATAGATTTAACATAGATTATCTCTCTTGGCCAAGGGACCTTCTGATTAATCAAGGGTAGAGGAAGTCAGGAATTGATTATAATCCAGTTTTTTATTCTCTCCTCTACATTTCTTCGACCTTGATACCAAGATGTTTTATCTAATTTAAGGGTAATTGAGAAAATATTTGTAAAGAGTATTTTACTTAATGTAGGCAATATGTTTTAAGAGTCTCAAATTGTTATTTTCTTTGATTCATAAAAACATAATGAAATCAATTGCAATTAAAAATCAAAATAAAAACAAAAGAAAACCCTAGACATCAATGTGTGTAAAGAAATGTTAATCACAACATGATTTATAATTAGCTAATTCCCATAAAAGCTTAAGTGTTGAATAGTAAGAGATGAGGTGTCATACTTTATCCCACAACACATAATTCTATGCAACCTTACAAATTCTACTTTCAAAAAATATATAAAACCACTACAGACCATTGTAAAATGATCACAATGTAATGTGATTATTTTTTCAAAGAGAATGATATAGCAACTTGAATAGACAGTAAAATCACAATTTTATGAAGCAGATATAAGGGTGTTTATTTGAACAAGTAGTTATTTAATAGTCCTAGTTAATCACTGAAGTTTTGCTTAGTAGTATCTAGAGGTTAAAGCACATAAAAATATAAGACCAATTTTAGAGATACAACACACAGCCTTAAAAGTATAAAAGAGAACGTACAGAAAAGTAGTAGATTGAAGAAAAAAGTCTAAATTAGTTATCTGAAGTCCTACAAGTACCTTGCAAAATACAATTTTTACTTAGAGAATTGAGCTCTCATCAACCAAATATAAGATCTTCTAGCTTAAGGCTATGATTTGCAGAATAAAAATAAGAAAGTATCCTACACTAGCAGGTAAAATCTACTAGCACAGATAAACATGGGCAGGTTCTGTGGTTGAAGATTCAAAGGATATGAAAACATATAGTAGTAAGTGTATAAGAAACCAAGTTGTCTATGGCCATACCACCCTGAATACACCCAATCTTGTCTGATCTCAGAAGGTAAGTAGGGTTGGGCCTGATTAGTACTTGGATGAGAAGAACCAAAAAGTTGATAGCTTGTGAGTAATTGTGTCTCATGTGGGCAAAATGATTGTATTTATTTAATTTTTTGATGTGAGATTCATTAAAAATTGCATTTACCCATTCGTATTGTAATAATATTGTTGAGTATTAATTGATATAGTATTATTCCCCTACCTCACTCAATTTCTATATTTCTTTTTCAATTTGTTAAAAACATTCCTCCATTTGTACCACTAGACAAAATAAATTTGTTGTCCAAGGAGAAAATAATTAGCATGAAAGCAGAGAAGAAAGGTGACACATTCTTAATTTTTAAATTTGAAAGCCATTATCCAGGCATGAGATAGGCATGGAAAAGATGTTGATCTGGTCTTTTGAGAAGGGGTCCTGTGTCCTGGGTTCATGGGCAGCATCCGTTTGAGGAAGTGGTTCTTGTGCTCATTTCTCTGACAGGAAGCAGTAGATTAAAAATCCTGTCATAATGTCTAAGTGGAGGGGGCCTGGAGCAACGAGTTCTATGGCAGAGAGTCTGAAAGTTTCCTGTCTTTAGAGGATGTGCCAAGTGGGCTGGCAGGCATGTGTGTGTATTAAGGTTAAGGACAGGATATGTGGACATGTGGATACATGGACAGGTCATTGGGTTCCCACAGGTGGGTATAATCATACCTGGAGACTGGATAAGATAGTGTAGGTATCAGTGGGTGCCATCATAAATTGATGGTATTGACCTAGATGGATACCACCTGCCATCTCAATGCTATATGTCCATAAATCTATGTAAATTCTCACAACTAGTGGTCACTTCTGGGTGGAAGAAGAAGAGCAGAAAAATCCTTAACTGATTAAGCTTTAATTAGAGTTGATTCAATTTACTTGGAATTGATTATGACTATCCCCCCATCAGGAAGAATGAAGATCAAAGTAAAGATTATACTGAATTATTGAAACAATTAAATTTTGCACATTTACATAGTTAGCCACCTCTCATTCATATAACAAAAAAATATTGACTCCTTAATGTGTCTCAGGAGTTATGATGGGTGCTGATAGTACCAAGACAGATAAGATACAGTTTTGTTCCTATTATATTGGGGCAGAAAGATAGTCAAGTGAATAAACACCAGAAAGGTACAGAAGAGTTATATAACCCCAGCTATGGCTTCATAAGGATCTTGTAGAGTAGATTGACCAAGTATTAAAGGAGACAAAGTAGCTATCCACTTGGAGGGAAGATGAATGGATGGAACAGAGTAAAGTGAGTGAACAAAGACAGGCATAGGATCGCATGCAGATCCAGTGATGTGCAATGCAGTTGCTGACAGCAGGAGCATAATTAAGAATTGGGAAAGTTGAAGCCAGATATGGGCAAGAGCCTGATGATGGACAGCTTTGTAAATTATGTTAAAAGCTTGGATTTAACGAACATGGCTTGAAATAATGAAGCAGCATTTTAAAAAAGAAGAAATATGTCACTAATTTAGAAGGTAACACTAGTATATACTGTCAATTCAATGGGTTTGAGGAATTAGGAGGAGAAAGGGAAAGACAATGAATTGAAGATCATATATATGTTGAGTTTTAGATAATAACTGGCCCCACAAGACTATATTGATGGATTGTCCATTTGACAAGTATCGATTAAAATGGAATAAGTTAAAGTGAGAAATGAACATTGAGGATACATAATTTAAATACATAATTTTGAGAAGGAAAATCGAACCCTGAAGTTTCGAAGTATAAATACACAATAAAAAGTCACTGCATCACAAAGGTAGGATCCCGTTTGCAACCTCTCAATCTGATATTTTTTATCTGTCAGTTATAGGTCTCTGATTTCCTCTCCCCCCGCCACCCACATACACATACACACACACACACACACACACACACACACACACTCTTTACACATGAAAAGTTGGACATCCAGGGGAATCAGAGACCTCTCCATATAAATATTAGAAACCTATAATGATGTATATTTTTTACACCTACAATTCTCTCTTTACATTTCTATTCTATGAAAAAAATTAACAACAGTCATTTTGGGAACATGTGTGTTTCTAAACTTTTGTAGTTGTATTAACCTAGTTTAGTGTTTTTCCCTTTGCCATTAGCTACCTACTCTGTTCCACTGCTGGTTTAGCTCAGCACATTCGTCACACTTCATGATGTATTAGTAATTTAGCATGTTCAGGAATATGGCTATTTTAAGTCCTTCGGTTCAGATTCTGGCTTCTTAAGTAACGTGTGTATAGTATAGTAAAATTGAGCAAAGGACATCAGTATCAGCTTCTGTGAAAATTAACCTATAGCCAAGATAGTGAAGACTCTGTCTTTGGGTGGGGAAGAAGCTATTGGAGGCTCAGGGATAAGGAAGTACACCAAATTTCTACCCTAAATAGAGAGGAGCCTATCAAAAAATCCCAAAACAACAAATGCTGGTGAGGGTGTGGAGAGACAGGAACACTCTTACACTGCTGGTGGGACTGCAAATTAGTGCAACCTCTGTGGAAAAGAATTTGGAGATTCCTCAAAGAGCTAAAAATAGAATTACCATTCTATACAGCAATAGCATTATTAAGCATCTACTCAAAAGAGCATAGACATTCTGTTATAAAGACGTCTGTACCCGAATGTTTATGGCAGCACAATTCACTATTGCTAGGTCGTGGAAACAACCTTAGTGCCTGTCAATTCATGAATGGATTATTAAAATTTAGTATATCTTTACAATGGAATATTACTCAATTTTAAGAAGCGACAGTGAGCTAGCACCACTTATATTTTTCTGGATTGTGCTTGATCCCATTATCCGAAGTGAGGTGACACAAGACTGGAAGAATGGGCCCCACATGTACTCGCCATCAAATTGGTACTGACTGATGAACACTATGGTGCTCAAATGGTGGTGGTGTTCGCTAGGGATTTGGGAGGTAGTGGGTAGACCCACATCTGAGAGATGTGGTGAGCACTGTGGAGAGGAGGGGCATGCTTGAGATGTATTTGGGGATGGGAATTAGGGGTCTCAATGGGGGGAAGGAAATCCTCTAAAACTGATTTATGTGAATAGCTGTACAACTTGGTAAATTTACTAATAACCATTTAATTGTACACTTAAAAT
>CAUYRT010018918.1:0-55024 GCA_963574885.1 Lepilemur ruficaudatus
TGATGTTCTTTAGGAGTGAAGATAGCTAAGTTCCAGAAATATCATGGGTCCAAAACAGGTCAGCTCCTAGGCATTCTAGATAATTAATCTTCTGACACTCAACAGAAACAAAAGTGGAAATTATTAAATGAAAGCAGTCAATTTCACCCTGACTTTTTATAGACTCAAGCTGATTGAGGGGTTTATCTTGGAGGCAAAGAATAAAGAATTTATGTGAAATGCTGAAGATCTGCCATAGAGGCTGCCTGTCACACTAGGTGAAACTGGAGATTTCATAGCACTGTTAGCTCTCTGTGCAGGAGCCATCAAGCCCTATTGATTGCTGGCCTCTTATTATTTTTATTATTATTAATATTGATTGCTGGGCTCTCATATATTTGACTTGCGTGCACCTTTTCTGAATTACATTATATATGACATCAGGAGATTGTGTGTATTAATTACAGGACGGGTTGATTGAACCCATGGTTGGTTTGGAAACGGGGTGCAGAAATTGGCGGGGCAGGGCAGTGAGTGTGCTGGGGAGGCTGCTGTCACTGCAGATTAGAGACATCACATCGTCTGGGCAAAATAATCCAGCCCTCTAGGTTGTGTCCACAGGACCCCCTGTCACCACCCCCTGCGGGTTCTAATTTCCTGTTTTTTAGGATGGGGTTTAAATCTTTGCTTTGTCATTTACAAACCAGATGACCTAACTTCTCTGAACGTCTCACCTCTGAAATGGGGAATAACAGCAGTGTTTGCACAGCTGCCGTGCCGCCCGGCCCGCGGTCCGATGCAGGCGGCCAGGCCTCGCCATGACTCCCACGTCCGGCTGCCGTTCACCTGCTGGGTGATCCTGGGCAACTTACAAGTGACCCTCTCACCTTTTTCATATGTAAAAAGAGGTGACCATGCCTACTCCCAGAGTGACTGCCTGCTGTGTGGCAGTGCTGGATAAATGTGGCCATTGTTAGTGTCATGTGTAAAGGGCTGGACAGGTAGTAGGAACTTTTTGCTGCCTTCTTCCTCCCATCCCCATTTTCCACATCTGAACTCCTAGTCATCCTGTCTGGGCCAACACCTCCTGGGAGAAGCCCTCCCCGACTGCCCCTGTAGCGAGGGGCTCCCTCTCTGTGACCCGCCATCTTTTGCGCTTCCTTGATTACATGATGTGTGATCTACCCACCTACAGGTCTGTCTTTCCTACCAGCTGGAAGCCTCTTGGCACAGAAATGCCCCTCCTGTGGTTCAGTTTTGTCTGTGCATTCCAGGGCCTAGCTCAGTGCTTGCTACACAGGAGTGTTTGTGGTGTGTGAGTGAGTGAATGAATGAATGGATGGATGAATAAATGGAGTGAAGGATGGAGCTCCTGGTCAAAGAATGGGCTGAACAGAGTGTGAGGCTAGCTTAGGGCTGCAGGTCTCAGAGCACAGGTTCTTTATCTGGTGAATTTGGGTCTGAACCATCCAAAATCCTGCATATGTGTGTGTCTGCGCACATCTTTGGGGGAAGGTCCACAGCTGTCGTGTCAGGAGTGTCCCTGGCCCCTAAATGTTGACAAATTGCCAATCTAAACACATGGGCTAGGCAGGCCCCACTGAAAGGACAGAACTATGTGATTGGAAGAGAGGATGTGACAAAGGAGAAAAAAGGTCAGAACTGGCAGGACACCGAGTCCTGCAGGGACCTCAAGCGGGGGCGTGGCCATGTGCACAACCCCTGGACAGGGACTCCTGCAGTCTGTGCAGGCCTCGCTGGCTCCTCCAGGCAGCTCTTGTACAAGGGAGCTCGGGGAAGGCCTCTGTGTCTTTCACGGTCTCGATTCTTACCCAGAATCTGCCAACCGAAAGGGCCTGTTGGGTTCACTGGGTCTATCACCTGGCTCTGAGAGGGCCAGGCCCAAATGATTCGAGGCAAATGCTGGGTCTTTCCTGCCCCAGACAGATTTTTGCCCTCCCCTCCACTCCCTTTCCCTTTTCTTATGTTCATTATCTCATCCTATCCTGTCTTTGGCTATGAAAACTCAAATTTCATTAAGAGCAGTGGTTTTCAAAAATGTGAGTCTTGGCTTATTAGTGAATTCTGAAGTGGATTTAGAGGATCATGACCAGCTTTTTTAAAAAACACCAAAACAGAGTGTGCTAGAAAATGTTAGCGTGCATTACACATGAAGTGTTATTTTACACCGTTTCCTTTTCAGCTCTACATGTACCGGGTTGTGATACGTGTTTCTTTCCATGGGTCGTGGTCCAAAATGTTCGACAAGCACTGCTACCAAACACATCGCAGGCACCCAACAGACACTGGTCAAAAGCCCCAGCCCCTGAGGGGATGCTGGTGAGGATGAGGCTGGAGGCTGCACTGGAAGCCCTTCTTCCCTGGGCTTGCCACATGGCCCACCCCTACCGCCCTTTCTGCCTGTTGTGTTTGCCTTTTGTTGTATATGGTAAGAACCCTTGGCGTGAGAGCTCCCTTCTAGCAGGTGCTCAAGTGTGCAGGACACTGTTGCTGATGCCAGACACAGCGCCATCCGGCAGATCGGGTGCCTCTTGCTTGTCTGAAACTTTATGCCCCGTGCTGAGCGACTCCCCATTTTCCCTCCCTCATCTCCCCACAACTGCCATTCCACTCTTTGATTCTATGAATGCGACTATTTTAGGTGCCGTGCATAAACGGAATCATGCATTATTTCTGTGACTGGCCTCCACAGATGAGTGGACGAAGCAAACGTGGTCTGCACGTACGGTGGGATACTAGTCAGCCTTGGACATGAAGGGCCTTTTGCAGTACATGGCAATGCGGACGGACCTGGAGGACGCTATGCCAAGTGGAATAAACCAGTCGTTTTCACCCCTTCTTGATTCTGTCCTCTCCTCTCCTGGACAGGTTGTGTACGTCACCGCCACATTCCCCTACATCATGCTTCTGATCCTCCTCATACGAGGCGTCACATTGCCTGGGGCCTCCGAGGGCATCAAGTTCTACCTGTACCCCGACCTCTCCCGGCTCTCCGACCCACAGGTAAGAGTTGCTTGCTTGATGCACAGTGTCCCCCACCTCCACTAGGAAGCCCTCTGCGGGGCGCCTGCCACCGGCCACCAAGACTCAATGGCCGGTTGAACAGGTGGAAGCCTGTGCACTCCTTCTCAGGGTAATTTTAAATGCATAAATTAAATGTGTAGGAAATCAAATATTTTGAAATGCAGTTACCAAAATGTTTTCAAAAAGGCGGATTTGTGACATGGTGATGTATGCACTATTTTTATCAGTGTCTTAAGTAGACAGGTCCAGCAGCAGACTTGATAACTTCCATGATTTCAAAGCAGCCACGAGCATAAAGAATACTTTGAGATAGCTCTACTGTGATAGGAAAATGTCTGCAGTTTCTACTGCTAACAGTACTGTGGTTCATTGTCTACATTCATAATTGAAGCAAATACTAAATTTCACTTAGAAGTTAGTGAAAATTTAAAAAAAAAATCCCTCCCCAAATCACAGATCTCTGCAGTAGTGCATCCCAGTGAGAGAAGTGGATCTCTGTGGGTAATTTTCTTTGTTGGGGTGGCTCGCAGAAAGGAAGGAATTGGAGAAGCTGGCTAGTCTGTCAGTTGTCTTTGGTCAGGCATTGGTTGCTCTGAGTAGTAAGTCGTGACTGTTCATGCCTAAGCCTCTCTAAGTGGCTACAAATTAAATAAGAGGTGAAAACAGAGCATCTTACCATCGAGGTGGTTCTCAACCTCCACTACGTGTTAAAACTTCCTGGAGTGCTTTTGAAAATCCCAATTCCCAGAGCACGGCAAATTAAAATACACTGTCTGGGGGTGGGTCCCAGGCGTCAGTATCTTTTAAAGGTCCCCAGGTAATTCCAGTGTGCAAAATAACGTACTCAAAGATATGTGACTGGGCAAGGAAGCACCCATTTTTCCATTAAAACAGGCACAGAACACATGGAATTACATTTTTCAAATAGAACGTGAAGCTTGCAAGGAATCTCACTCTGCAGTCTGTGCCTTCCAGTCACCCCTGTGAGGGGAGCTGGGGGTGTTTGCAGTGGGATGGGCAGTGTGGCTCCGATGCCCCTCACCGCAGTGAAGGGAGCGGGCGGTGGAGTGCAAAGTGCTCATTTTGTCTCAGTTTGCCACGCGTTGCAGGGCTCAGAGGCTCAGGGCACCCCCGGCGCCTGCGCTGCATCCTGAGTTGCAGGCAGAATCCCTAGGAAGAAGGAAATTAGCTTCTGCTGGCCTTGCCCACTCAGGCCCCTGGTGGCAAAGGCTCCGTTGAATAAGCAGCTTTGGAAAATGTGTTCGCTAAATCACTGGTCTGTGTATTTTTGTGAGGCCCACACATGCTGCCTTGTTCCAGGACGGATTTCCTGTTCTCTCCTCTGCTCAAGGTGGTCAGTCAGGAGGTCCTGAGCATCACCCAGGGTTTCCAAACCTGGCTGATCATCAGAATACCTTGGAACCTATCAAAAATGCAGATGCCAGGTCCACCTCCTGGAGGGTCAGTTTCAGTGGGGCTGAGATGGCCTCTGGCGTAAGTATCATCAGGAAGTTTCAGAGGACATTCTGATGATGACAAAAGTTTGGGAAAATCTGGTTGGCACCTACGACCTCAGAGCCCTGCAAATACACACACACACACACACACACACACACACACACACACCCTGAGATGAGGCCAGACAGTTCACCATTCAGATCTTCTGCCCCAGCCATCCCCATTTCCTATCATCTCCTCCGTTTAGGCCTTGGCTACCAGGCCAGTGCTCAGCTGCAAGGCTGGTCCACGGAGCAGCCACTTAGTGGCTTAGTGGAGAGCACATTGGGCTGTTGTTGGGACGTGGACTTCCCTGGTTCTCCCACTGATCCTGAGTGACCTTGGACAAGTTCCTTCTCTCTTCTCCCTTCTGGGCCTCAGTTTCTACACTGATGACATGAAAGTGTTGAATTCAGTCAGTGGTTTTCAAAGTGAATTTGGAGAGCCCTGGGTTTTCCATGAGCATGCGTTGGCTAACTACATCTTTCAGGCCAAATCCAGCCCTCTGCTTGTTCTTATAAATAAAGTTTTATTGGAGCATAGCCACGTTATGCTGTTACACATAGTCTGTGGCTGCTTTAGTGCTGCAAAGGAAAAGTTGAGTGGTTGAGATGGAAACCACATGAACCGCTGTGTTGGGGTTCCTGAGACTACCACACATTCGGTGATTCACTAGAAGGACTCAGAGGCAGGTATGCTCATGGGTATCATCTGTTTGCTTCACCAGCAAGAGAAAAAGCCCCATGAGCCAGCCAGGGTCCACAGGAAATCTACGCAGGCTTCTCATGTTCTCCCCTCCTGCAGGGAGGGGACACACAGGACATGCTCTTTCCTCCAGTGTTGAAATGTGGCAGCACATGCACACCTGTTCAGCTGAGAGAACCCTTCCCGTGACTCGGGGCCCAGGTGTTTAATGGGAGCGTTTTACTGACTGCACAGGTGCTCTTTGCCTGCATGATCAATCACAACCCTTGCAATTCCAGACTCTCAGAGGAAAAGCAGCTGTTCCCCATAAATCGCGTTGTTTTACAAATGGTCTAGACAGGCAGCCTGCATGTAATCCAATGTCCCAGGTACACAAAACAACCGTATCACTTAGTGCCATAGGAAACATCTTAAAAGCCAAGTTCCCAGACACCAGTCAAAAGCCAACACTGCAAGTGAGCCCTGCTACAGAGCAACACAAGCATGCTATGTTAATTCTTTCCTGCAGACCCGCAAAACCTCACAAATTTACTGTTTGGCCCTTTCTAGACAAGTTTGCTGACCCCTGCACTGGAGCACCCTCAAGGGCACGTGAGCAGTGGCTGCGGGATGTGCCCCGACCTGACCCTGCTCCGTCTGTGTTGCTGTCCACCTCTGCTGCCGCTAGCCTAGTTCCCACACTGCTGTCTTCCACTGAAAAACCACAGTAGCCTCCTAATAGGTCTTCCTGAATGGGTCTTCCAGGCCACTCCCCACCCAACAGCAGAGGAATCTTTTGCAAATGCAAATGTGATGGTCATCTCCTTGCTTAAATCCCTTTTGGAGTTCCCGTGGTTTCTGGACAAAGAGTTAGATGGTGGGGTCCCTATGGTCCTCTGAGAGCTGCCTTGCTCCCTATTGCTTTCCCCGTTTCAGTTCATTCCAGATATCGGCCTCCTTTCTGGCTCCCAAACAGACATGTCCTTTCTGCCCCAGGGCCTCGCACATACCGTTTCCCTGTGGGGAACCCCCCGTCTTTCTCCCCCAGACTCTCACCCCCCACCTCTGCTGACTAACACCCACGCGTCCTTTAGGACTCAGCTTGAACACCACTTCCTCTGGCAAGCCTTTCCCACCTGCCGCCACGCACCGCCTCAGCACCCCATGCTTGTTTTCCACAGCACTTAGCATGTTTATAGTACAATGTTTACATGATTATATATGTGTGTGTTATATGTATGATTTTGATTTTGTCAATGTCCATTTGTTTGTTCAACAGATATTTTCTGAGTTTCTACTCTGCATCAGAGATGATTGTAGGTATTGAGGACATAGCAGCCACACAACAGTGATCTCTGCCCTGTGGAGTTTATATTGTAATCAGGGAGAAAGGCAATAAAAAATGTAAAAGTAAACTATAGAATCCATTAGATGGTGACCAGTACCATGGAGACAAAGGATGGCAGTGGGGAGGGAGGGCTGCGGTTTTCACAGGGTGCCACAGGGGCCTGGCTGAGAAGACAGCTCGAGGGCAAAGTCTGTGTCTGCCTTGCTCACCGTGTATCCCAAGTCCCTGGCTAGCTCAGTGCCTGGTACACAGTAGGTGCTCAATGTTGACTGTCTATAAGAGCCAGATCTATTTTGATTTTTGAAGAAAAGATTCTGTTTCCTTAAGAAAAAGCAAATAACCTCCAGGTTGCGAGATCTGTGAACTGTAATGTAGTTTTGAGTCTCTGTCAGTGCAGGCCAGGAAAGTGTGTGTGTGTGTGTGTGTGTGTGTGTGTGTGTGTGTGTGTGTGTTTGTGTTTGTCCCCACAAAGCAACTGCTAATTCTCTGGGGCAGAGTGAAGGAGAGTGAATCAAAGAGCAAAAGAAAAACAAAACTGCATGTAAGCTGGTGTTTGGGGGAAGCTGGGGTGTGTGGGGCATGTTGCAGGAAGAAGCCCAACGTGGCCCAATTCCAATTGTCCCCATTAGGGAATACTTCACCCCAGGAAGAAGCTGGAGGGCCCTGGTTTTCATTCCTACTCTCCTGCTACTGATAGGGTGGCCCCAAGTAAGCCTCCTCACCCCTTTGCGGCCAAGTCCCCTCTTCCCTGGAATGAAGATCACAGGTTGTGCCTGCCTGCCCCAGCAGATGGCCTTGAAGATCAAGTGTGATGACCCAGTCCTGGAGGAACATTTTTTTCTTTTTAATTTTGCATTTATTTTAATATGCATTAGGAAAAAGAACGGGACATAAATCATGTCGAAACCATGGCTTAGTTTTTATTATTGCTAGAATGAGGCTGTGTATATTCTGATACACACACACACATATATACATGTTTAGTATATCTAATCCTAATATCCAAAATGCTCTAAAATCAGAAACTTATTGAGTGCTAACATGACACTCAAAGGAAATGCTCATTGGAGCATTTTAGATTTTGGATTTTTGGATTAGGGATACTTAACCTGTACATACATACATAAGCTCATATATATCATATATGTTTTTTAAAGTGAGGCTAATCTAAAGGCATATATTAAATATTAGAACAAACTGGATGTGGCAAAAATAGTGCAGGTGGAGGTAGTTGGCTAACACATGGGGCACAGAGCTGCGGAGCTAGAGAAACATCCCAGGTAGTGTTAGGGCTTCAGGTAGCCACATGGTAGCCCTAGAGACAACTGAGGCCCATCTCTAAGAGTTGGAGAGAGTGTGCTAGGAGACCGGTCATCTGGCAGTCTCTTACCAGGAGGTCAGTGAAAGGTTCAGTCTTGTGTTTCTTGGTAGTGTTTTCGTTTTAGCAAGTCCAGATTGTTTTTCTCTTAAAAATGATCCTAACTTGGTTTCTCATTTGCACTTCAAATTGCACCACAAAGAAAAGTTCCCAGAAAGTGTCACTGCACTTGGTTGTTTGGCTACCCTGGGAGTGTGGGCACCCTTGTTTTCTTTGGGATAATCTGGACATTGCAGTGTTCAGGCCTCTTGCAGCTATAGGAAACGAAAGAGGTGGTTCTATAACACCGGAATCTCTTTTGTGGGTAGAAAGAGGAAGGAGAGATGATTAGAGGGGAAGAGAGCCTGAGGAGGGCCAGAGGGCTGGGCTTTAGGATGGGCTCCAGGACACATTCAGGTCTCCAGCCTCTGAGCTTCATTGGTCCCCAGGGCTGCTCCATCCAGTCCCTGGAGGCTGGGAGTGGGCTCAGGTAGACTACGGCCCAGCAGGGGGTGAAACAAGCACTTGCCAGGGAGTCCTTTTTAATCTGGGCTCCAGGAGGGCAGGGATTATGACAGTCGCGTGTGTTACTGATCTATACCCAGAACCCAGCAAAGCTGTTCCTTAATTTATTCCACTAATATTTATTGCATGCCTGCACATGCCAGGTACTCAATATGTAGAATGAATAAGACCCTCCTGTCCTCAAGGAGCCCACAGCCTGGTGGGAGAGGGCAGAGTCTCACCTCTCCTCACCTGGGTTTCCTTCCCTAGATGAAGAGGGAAGTGGGATTGGGCAAGATCGGAGCTTCTCATCTGTCCTTATGGTCCTTTGAGAAGGGGCGGCAGCTGGTTATTATAACTGAGTGCCAAAGCCTGCGAGTGACTGATGACTTTTATGCGTTAAAGTAGATTTAAAGTGACTGCATTCTTCCATCAGTTTCCCTCTCTTGCCTTACCAGGAACTTACTGGGAAGCTCCAGTGGGATGTCAGGGGAGGGCTGACAGCAGATGCACCTGGCATTAGACAGAACCCCAAAGTCACCTTGTCCCTCCTGCATCCTGAAGGGCCAGCCCGCCCTGGTGCTCTGTGGTAGCTGTGGGGACTGCATGCTGTCAGTAGAGCTCACTTCTCTGGAAATGTGTGCAGCCTGGCCTGGAGGTGTGGGCAGGTGCAGGCCAGCGGGGTGGGGAAGAGAGCCCCCAGGGCGCTCTCCCACCCCACAGGAGGCTCTTCTTCCCCACGTCACGGCCTCGCCATGATTCAGAATCCCCGTCAACCCCGCACTGGTCCCCAGCGCCCCTTCCCTAAGGATTACAAGGGGCTCAGACATGCCTGTTTGCTGTGTCATTTACATTTCTAAGGAGACTTGGGTGTCTGACTGGTGCAAAGCTCTGGACCTCAGCTCCTGGGGCCTTAGACAAGGGCAGGTTCCCTGCGAGGGGTCCTCCTGTCCCCTCTGAGCTGGGGCAACCTGGATTCTGCAGGAAGGCTGACTAAGGGTTGAGCTGGGCAGCCATGGGCACATTCACAGTGACCCCTTCTTCTCCCTCCCTAGCCAGTAATGCCCCAGAAACTCCAAATGGAGTGTAAAGAGAGCTCAGCTGGGGAGCCCGGGAACTCAGATGGCAAAGCAAGTTGTTGCCACTCTCTTTGGAGCCTCGGAGCAATTCATTTCCTGGTCTGTAAAGTGGGGATAATACTTTCTTCACAGGTCAAGAGGGATAATTGTGAAAATTGTTTTAAAAGTCTAACAGGGAACACACCCGACCAGTGTAGTCCCAGTGAGGGCTCCCTGACCACCTGATTTAAAATTGTCCCCCCTTCATTTCTGGCACATCTTGTCCATGCTCCTGGCTTTCTTGTCTTTGTGGCACTCGTCAACATTTCTGACACCATCCATTTGTATCACCGTTTTCCGCCCGCTAGCGTGTGCTCTCCACGGGGGCGGAGACTCTGTCTGCTACATTCACTGTTAAATCTCCAGCCCTGGGAACAGTACCTGCAACACAGGTAGCATTCAGTAAATATTTTTTGAATGAACTGAAGGAAGAAATGAACAAATGAATGAAGGAAAGAAGGAGAAAAGAACAATTTCCAGCAGAGCCTGTGTTACTCTTGGTTACGGTGATGTAACATACACTGCAATCGTGGGTATGCGCTTCAGAAAGAGGAATTTTTGGTTAGAGGAATCTGGCATTGACGGAAGGAAATGTGGGTCACTCTGCTGCCACTGACCAGCTGGGTGGCCTTCGGCCTGTCCATCACTTCTCTGGGCTCAGGGTGCTCACCCGCTCGTGGCAGGTAAGAGCATCGGCCGTGCAGCGTGTCGTGAGGCATGTGTGCGCTTGCGCGCCGGCGTGCTTCTTGTTCTCATTTCTGGCACCCGGCCCAGAGCCTGGCACGTAGCAGGGCTCCTGGAACACCTCCCTAGCTCCGGGCAGGGCAAGTCTGGGCCCCGCAGCCCAAGGGGGCGGCTTTGAACTTGGAACCGAGTGACTTTCTTATGGATCCAGTCAATTAAGTTTCTCATCAAGAACTTGCAGCAACACAGCAGCTGCCGCCTGCGTCCCTGCGATTTGCATTCCGTGGTCTGTCACACTTTCTAAACATCCGCTCGTCTTCTCCGTCAGTCCTGTGTTCTCGCTGAAGCGTGAAGTGCTTCCACTCCCTTTTTTCCCTCAAATTTTTATTTTCTGTCTTTTCAGTCTTTGGGGAGCTCAGGGGATCTTGCAGGAAACCACATTGTCCCTGCCCCAGATTCCTGCACTCTCACTCTTCATTGTGCTTCGAGTGTGTGCTTTCAGGGCGAGAACAGAAAGGTGTCACAGATCCAGATGGCGGGTCTGCTTGCCCAGGGAGGGCGCTGGCACACGGTTCCCAAAGCTGCCTCTTCTGTGGAGGCACCTGGCGCCGACTCCTGGGGCTGAGGTGGAGGACGCCGCTCGGGGAGGGCACCTCGGAGCCCCACATCCCCCCGCCTGCCTGCCCCACAGCAGGACAAATCAGGGAAAACAATACCCTGGTTCAAAGCCCCACCAGCTGAGCCTCCAGGACGTTCGGGCAGTTGCTGCCACCCGGGGGCAGTGTGCTCTGACGCTAGGCAGGAGCCCAAAGGAAAACGGGCTTTCTGGCCTCTTGACGTTCAAACCAAAACGCCCATATTGACAGCAACTTAGAGACATTAAATACGCTCTAGAAAACGTTGCAAACCTCGCTGACGTGAGGGACACTCTTTGGGACCGAAAGTCCCCCACGGCTTCTTTCCAGAGTATTCGACTCTGGGGTGGGCTCCCTGTTCCACCAGCATTGGTTGCCGCTCAGTTCCAGGCACTGGGGTGTCAGATCAGGTCATCGAGCATGGTGCGTGACAAGGAGGGGACAGTCTCTTGGGAGGGACATGTAATTAAGTCCGTGACAAGATGAAGGGCAGTGCTGGGGTTGGAACTGACCTGGCGGCTGTATCACTTCCAGTCTGAGGGTAAATTCCTATCTAACATCACACACACTCAAAGAAAAGTAGTGGGTGTTTCTTCTTTTCTTGGCTCCTTGAAATTCCTTGCGAGTCGCCTGCCTATGGGATCAGAACTCCTTACACCCCGTGGAGATTCTGTGCATTGCTGGGATTCTAGGAAATTAAATTGTTTGAACCACAGGTTTGCTCAAGGTAAAGTTCTGTGATTTCTTGTTTTCAGCCGTTTTAGCAGCACCTTATAATCTACAGTCATGATGGCTAGAGAGCTGCTTGGGTACCCATAAAACTCCCGGTACTAGCTATCCGTGACTGATGGCGGACTCGGTGCCAGGTGCTGTGCTTTAGAAACTTGTCATTTCATTTATCCAATTTGCTCAGTCATCAAATAGGTATTGAAAATTATTATGTGCTAGACATAGGTACTAAGTGCTATATGTAAGTAAAAATCTCATGACCTTTAAGATAGGACCTTCAGGTCCTTATGTGTTTCCTATCTTACGGGTCATGAGAATTTTAAAACCTGTCTTAAAGGTTTTATAAATGAGGGGTCTGAGGCTCTGAGGGGCTAAAGCTTACACAGCCAACATTTTATCCCAGGCGGGTCTGGCCTGCCTGCCGAGTAAAAGCTGCAATGCTGGAAACTCTGTTGTATCTGATTTTCCTGCCTCTCTCTGTCTCAGCCCAGGCGTGGCCTGGCAGTCCTGGCTCTGGAATCTCTGAGCATCCCAGTCCTATGTGACTACTTTGCAAGAATCTTAGAATCCTTGCCTTGGGCAAGTGTAGTCTCCACCCAGTGCAAGAATTCCCTCTGTGATAACCTGGTCAGCCTCCGATTGGGCCCTCATGCAACAGGGAGGCCCCTCACCTCCACTTTGGGACAACTCTCCACTCAGTTGGTTCACAGTGTTAAAACGTTCATTCATTCATTCATATGCTTATTCTTTCTTGATGTATCTGCTCTAATTTGTTGGTGCCCCACTTTGAGAGTATCCACCAGGATTGAACATACTAAGGGCAGCCTGAACAACTGAGGCACAAGTCAGCCTCCTCTGAGCTAACAGAATAACCTCCAAGGTGAGCTTCCTGCCTCCTTTTCCTCACACAGCAAACCGGGGAGCTTTTTAAAAGGGATCCTGGATTTTGCAAGCTCCTGGCATTGTTGTTTGACTGTATTTTCCTTTAATTCTATGAAAATATTTATAGTAGTTACTTTAAAGTGTTTTCATATAGGTAGTTTAATCACTGGGTGATCACCTTAAACTTGTGTAGGTTCAACTTTATGTTTTCTCAGTGCAGATCTGTGGAAATCCCAAGTTGTTTTCCAAGCCCCTCTATCTTAACTCAGTAGGACTTGATCTAAGCTCTGTCTCCCCTGTAAGTCTCATGGGAGCCTGGCTTTAGGCTTTATCAGGATGGGTGTAGAGTAGTTCTCAGTGTAGAGCAGTGGTTCTCAGCTGGGAAAATTTTGCCTCCCAGGAGATGTTTGGCAACGTCTGGAAACACTTTTTGATTGTCAGGATGAGGGGATGCTACCGGTGTCTAGTGCGTAGAGGCCAGGGATGCTGCTGAACATTCTACAGGCACAGGACAGCCCCCACAGTGAAGAATTGTCAGGCCCCAGATGTCTGTGGTGCCAAGGTTAAGAAACCCTGCTTGTGGTTCATGCTCCTAAGGTGACCAGCTCTCTCTACTCTGGCAGGGTGGGGGCCCCATGCCCTGGCCTTGCTCTTCCCCCAGCACTGTCTGGACCCCAGTGTCTCTGGTCTCTGAGCCCCATAGCAGTGCTTTCTGGGGAGCCTTGGGTGGTCCCACCCTGGGTGTTCATAGCCTAGCCCTCAGCCACAACCTCACAGCGGCCTCCACGTGGACTTCTGGGGCCCCCTCTGTGCACAGCTCCCCATCAGATGCCCTGCTATAGAGCCCGGCAGTCTTAGCTGTCCTCCACTCTGGCTCTGCCTCCTGGGCTCAGTGAAACTGCTGCTCTGCTGGGACTCCAGCTCTCTGCACTACACCTGGGATGCTGTCTCCAGGCAGCGGGCTGGCAAATGCCCTTGGAGATTCCCATCACTCAGGGAGAGCAGTCTTGCCCTGCACGTTATCCGCTGCCTGAAACAGCTGTCTCCTAGGCTTTGTCTGCTACGAGAGGAGGGTTAGTCTCGGCCCAATTACTGTCCCAGGACCAGAAGCAGAGGTCTGACTCCCTCTCCCCACCCCCAGCTGCTTCCTGTGCTTTAGGAATCAAATCCCGACTGCGCCCCATGGCTAGGGCTAAGGAGCCCTCCGTGGCCTGGTTCCCATCCCTGTCCCACACGGCTTTGGGCAGTCCAGGCTTGTTCCTACTACACGGCCTGATTTCTGCCTGGACCATTCTTCCCTCTGTCATTCCCATGGCTGGCTCTCTGTCATCCTGCAAAACTGGGTCACCTCTGACCATCTGAGCTCAAACATCCCCCCTTAAATTCATGACTTTAATGTAGGCCCGTTTTATTTGATTCACAGGGCTGATGGCTATCTGAACTAAGTTCTTATTTATTTGTTGACATAGTCACTATTAGTTTCCCCACTTAGAATGTCAGCTCCATGTGAGCAAAGAACTTGTCTGTCTTGTCCACATGAACTCCTTAGCCACCTGGTACAGAGCCTGGTGTGTGGCAGGCTCCCAGTCAATATTGGATGAGTGGAGAGACAGATGGATGCATGAATGCTTGGATGATGGCTGGATGAGTGGATGATGGGTGGATGGATGGATGGATGAATAAATGGATGGATGATGGATGGATGAATGGATGGGGGATGATGGATGAATGGATGATGGATGGGCGGATGGACAGATGGATGAGTGGATGCCATATGGTGGTTTAGATAATGGAATACAGTCAGAGGAGAACAAAGTTAATTCCAGTTGCATGCTGGATAAGACTTTATGAAACAGGTAGTCTTTGATTTGATCCCTGACGTCCATTTGGAAATAAGCAAAGATCAGAATAGGAAAGTATACATATGGGCAGAAAATAGGTCAGTAGTTCATTGTGGCTCCAGGATAGATTTTGTGACAGGGAATCATGAGAAATAAAGCTAAGTCAGCAGGCTGAAGCCTCTTCATAAGGAACCTTGGCTGCCAAGCCGAAGACTTTAGACTTCATTCAGTGATCCATAGGGAACTGTTGAATGTTTTTGAGCAAGAGATTAATTAGCATGGAGAGAGCTATAATTTCAGATGATTACTCAGACAAGAGAGAGACTCGGCAAAGGGTTAGGTGAAACAGCATGTCTAAGCTTCTCCAGTTGCATAGAAAGAGGGAGAGAGTAGAGTAAGTTTGGAGGTAAAGAGAGAAGAAGTGGAGGCACACATCAAACGATCTTAAGATTGGGGGAGTATAGCAAGGAAGAAATCTGTCTGCCAAGGATGGTGGAGGCTTTGCAGTGTCGTGGGGGTCTGAGAAGCAGCCCACCAGCCATGATGCTAAAGGTTTATGGGCAGCTGTGGCTGAACCTGGTGCCTTTGTGTGAGTTTGGCCCCTTCAGAAGCTCAGGAGGCTCCACAGAGGGAAGAGGCAGTAGGGTCACTCCAAAGAGATGCTAGCAAACATTCAAGAGGTGCCTATTGTGTACCAGGCCTCGCCATGTGGCAAGAGTACCAGGGATGGATCGGTGGTGTTTTTGCCCTTGAGGACTTTGCAGTCTCACAGAGGAGATGACACCACAAGTCACCATAGTGAGGGCCAGTGAGAGCCATAGAGAGCGGGGACCCCAACTGCACCAGCACCAGGGAGGAGCAGCTGGTGCCTTTCTTAGGGATCCTCAGGTCGTTTTGTTAGAATTTCCGCCTCGTGTTTACTCATCCAGCAATGTGTACTGAGCACCTACTCTGTGCCAGGCCCGGTGCCAGCGTTTGCTTTGTAAATGGATCAACAGAAACGTGCCCATCGTCCATCCTCGCTAGACACTGGCGGGCCCCATGGGGGTGGGTAGAGGTTTGGTGGGGAGGATGAGTACTTTGCACTTCCTGTTTTCCAGGATAGGAGTTTTCAAATGAGGAAGGTCTTTAGGCCCCCCATACCCCAGATTGTACATAAAATTTTACAGATTCAGTGGGGTATTTTACAGTAATAAATTTTATTTTTTGAGCTGTTTTAGGTCTACAGAAAAATTGAGCAGAAAGTACATACTTCCCATATACGCCCTCGCACTTCCCTCTGGCCCCGTTTGCCCTGTCATGAAAATCTTGCATTAGGTGGCACATTGGTTGCTAGCAAGGGGCCACGACCGATGCCTTATTATTGACTGAAGTCCATAGTTGACTGTAGGTTCGCTCTTGGTGGTTACGTTCTGTGGGTTTTGGCAGCGTATTGTGACACATGTCACTGCAGTGTCATGGAGAATCCTTCACCGCGCCACCTTCATCCTTCCCTCCCCCGAACCCTTGAACTTTTTCCTGTCACTTTTGCCTTTTCCAAAATGCCATATAGTTGGAATCCTATATTCTGTAGATGTTTCAGATGAGCTGCTTTCACTAAAATCTCACTACTCAAAGTGTCTCCAGGCCAGCGGCACCGGCCGTATCTGGAAGCTTGCCAGGCATGCAGGACTTGGGGCAGACTCCTGGGCCCACACCAAGCCTGCTGTCAGAATCTGCATTCCGGCAGCACTCCTCACCCTGCGGTTCCATACACATGGAAATGTGAGGAGCACTCCGTCTAAGAGGCCTCTCGGACCTACCAGCACCAGCGAGGGCTGTGGTCAGAGGAGGCAGGGGCTCCGGGCCCAGTAATCCAAGCCAGAAAGACTTCCTGGGTGTTGGGGCCCTTGCTCCCACTCCACGGGAGGGGGCAGAGGATCCCCCAGCACTTCCTGCAAAGGGAGTAGAGTCGATCCCTTTGGGATTTCCTCCCTGTAGAACTACTAGTCTAGTACAGTAGCCACAAGCCGTATCTATTTAAATTAAAATTAATTGAAATTAAATAAAATTTACAGTTCAATTCCTTAGTTGCACTAGTCCAATTTCAGGCTCTCACATAGCCACCTGTGGCTAGTGGACACCCCCTTGGGGAGCACAAATACAGAACATTTCTGTCGTTGCAGACAATTCTGCTGGACCGTAGTGCTTGAGAGGAAAAAAGGCCAGGAGAGTCCATGGGAAGTGGAGCTCCTGTCACGCCAGGTGCTGGAAATGGAGCAGTCATCCTGGCCCCTGAAGGCATGCTGCCAGCCCTTGTGGGTCTCCGTCCCCTTCCTTATTTCCCGCACAGTTCCAAGAGCGCCCATTGAAGAGGCAGGACCAGAGCTGCGGCCACAACTGTCTTGGCAGAAAGGACTGTGACTCAGGTTCACCTGTGGAGTGCTGCTGGAGGCTGCGATAGCTGTACACACAGGGCACCAGGCTGGGAGGAGTGTGATGGAGAGACAGGAGATGTGGGTGCTGACGCAGGCATTGTGGCTGGTAACTAGCTTCATCCTCTTTCTGGATAAGAAATAGCCTAGGACACAAATTTCTCATCAAACCCCACACTCCCCTCATCACCCGTTACTGTAGTTTTTGATTCTGCCTTATTACTTTTTAAGAGTCCATACTTAGATTTCATGTTTTACCAAATTTCTTTGCTCCCTATTGTTTCCATTCCTTTGTACAAGATTAAATTTTCTTCTTGTTAAAGTTCATCCTTTAGTAGTTCTTTGAGCAAGGGGTTGGAGGAACTAAGCTCCCTTAGTCTATACATTTCTAAAAAGACATTTCTCTCCTCTCTCCCCCCCCCGACCCCCAGTAGTTTAGCTGGGTGTGGAAGTCTAGGATAGTAATTTTTAGGTTGCATTTTGACCTTGGGTGCCCCTATTGTAGGAGCAGTGCATGGCCATACCCATGCTTGGCACTCTCAGGTTGAGTCCTGGGCTGAGGGGTAGAGTTTTTTAACTTCCGGTTCATGATAGGACCGTCCTTTTCTGGCTCCTGGCTCTTTGCAGTAAGCACATGTAGCTTTTGGTCATGCCTAGAGCATGCAATATTAACTCTGCCCTTGAGAAAGAATTTAAACCCCAGACTCTTGCTTGGGCTTCTATTTGCTCAGATGGCCCTGTGGGGTTTCTGGTCTATATCTCCACCTCCACTTTCAGTTTTGACTTCTCTCATTTCTGGCATCTGGGAGAATTTTCTATATTCATTATAATCCAGGCTATGTATTTAAAATGTCAATTATATGTTTTCTGCATCTCCCATACAAATATTTTTAACTCCCAGTATTTGCTTCTCTTTATCTGCTAATCTTGAACATGACATATTGAATGTTCAAGTAGCAAGTTAATAATAAGGGAAATACCCCTTAGTTGTTCACGCTTAATTCAGCAGCTCAATTTTATTCATAAAGTCATATGTCAGTGGTGGTGATTTCCTATTTTATTATGCCCATAGTTTTATTTTCTGATAGTAAATTTGCTTCTTACACATAGAATAAAATTATATTCATCAAGAGCCCCATGAAGCTGTTTGTTTGCTATTTAGCAAGTTTTAGAGCCAATATCTAGGTCTATTTTCTTCTCTTGTGGATGAGTAGCTGAGTCCCAGAGAGAGCACATGGCTCACCCAAAACCAGAGCTAGTGGAGAAATAGACCAGGACACAGAAACCCCAGCTGAAACTTCTGTCACCTTTTGAGTCTTTTTTCTTATCTGCTAAATGAAAAAGTTAGACCAGACATGGACTCAGGTCCTGACTCACTAGCTTTGTGACCTTGGGCAGGTCGCATAACCCCTCTGGGCCTCTGTCTTAATAAGCCCTGCCCTGTGCACCTCAAATGGCTGTGAAGAGTATCAAACACACTGTCGTATGTGAAAGAGCTCCGAGCAATGCAAGGGCTACAGAGAGGTATGTGCAATTCTTGTCATTCAGATGCTGTGACTGGCTCCTGCAACTCCTTCCTGGTCCGGAAGAAGTGTGCTTTGCAAATGCAGCGTGTTCTGATGATTTCTGACCCAGCACAGCTTTGTGAGAGAGCAAGGATTTCTTCTGTCTGTGAGCAGCAAGATGATGGGTCTTTGATACCTCTTAGTTGGCTGGGATTGTGACATTTGATGTCCTTCTCTGGGAAAGCTCACTGGCGTGTGAATCTCGTGTTCCATTTCTCTCACTTCTCATATGCAAGCCAGGCACTGGAAAGCCCTGCAGGGCAAGTGCCGAGTCCTGCATGATGTTCACAAAGAAGCCAAACGTAGCTCGGCTGACTCCTTGATTAGAGCCTTTGTGACGTTCCACAGAGTAGAGGCGAGGTGGGTACAGCTCAGCCTCCAACGTCATAGCCAGCTCAGCCCTTCATTCCCCCCAGCCCCGCAGGAGGCAGTGTTGCATGGCAGGAAGCTACCAGGCTCAGAAGCGGGGGACCCAGCTCTATCACTGACCTTGAGTAGCCACTGTCCTTCCCTTGTGCCAGAGTTCTCCCAGCCACAAAATGATGGCATGGAGTAAAATCACTGGTTTTCAGTCTTTTCACTATCAACAACCCTTTCTTTGATTTTCCTTTCCCCCTTATGACCCAGCCCCATGGGCTATTTCATGCTGACAGGAAATTCCTCTTAGCAGTTGTATGTGTCTGATTAATAAAAGGTGGAAAAGCCCAGGAATTATTCTTTAAAATGTCCTTTGAGGGAAATGAGGCCCAGAGAGAAGAGGTGATTTATCTGTGGTCATGAGAATGTTTTTATATTATAAATCATCTAGAAAGGGGAAACTGCTTGTTTCTAAGGTTAGTGATGATAGTGTATTAAGATTTCTCAAAGCTATGTAAATAAATGGGGTAAAGGGGTCACATGAATGTCATTCTAAGCAAGTGTATGGTTAATATCCTTGGGGGTTAATCAAAGCTACACCCGATCACCACCCAAGGGAACCAGCCCTTCCAGAACATGGACAATATCTCACTCAATACTACTCTTACGGTGGATTGCATACTGCCTAGCACATAATAGGTGTTCACTGAATGCTTGTTGTAGACGATGGTCATCATCTCAGAGCTATGCTCCTGCCTGGGGTACTGGGTACCCTGTTAATTGCTTAAAGCTCCAAACAGGTGACAAAGCTGGAGAAGACAGAACGTGGGAAAGAAAGAAAGGGTTCCCTAAGATAGATGTGGAAACTGAGTAACAGACACAGCCTTCTTTAGCAAATGCCTCAGAGACAGGAGATAAAATGAATCCATAAAATTGTGCAAGGTGAGCCTGGAGGGATGTACCTGTACCTCCTCATACCCTGCTCCCCTTCTCTCTCCATCCATGGAAGATTGTTCCACCCCATCCGGAAGAGAAATGCAGCTGGACATGAGGTTTAAGAACTGCTCAGAGGAGTGTTCATGGAGATTTCTGGAGGGTGGTGTGCCGGAAGGACATGAAACCTCCGCGCCCCTTCTCCCATACCTTGCCCTGTGCGTCTCTTCATCTGTAACCTTTGTTATAGCCTTTATAATAAACTGGTAAACACACGCAAAGAAAGAACTGCTTGGAAAAAATCCACAAATCGCAGTTGGTGATAAAAGAAGTTCAGAAGTATTTTTAACCTTTCAGATGATGTCAAGCAGAGGCAACTGAATCCCATAAAACTCCTAGGTTTTCTGATTAGAGACTGAATGCTGGTTTTGGTTTCTGATGTCACCTGGGCAGGGCAGGGATTTGCTCAGTTTACCCCCACTGATGCGAGCTTGAGTTGTTGGACACGAAGCCTATGTCTTCTCCCTAAAGTGTCCCTGGTAGTGCCTCCCTTTCCTTTTTGCAGCTGTAACTCATCTCCTCCAGTGAGACCGCAGGCCCCTGCTGGGTTGGGACCATCCCCTCCCTCTGTTGTCTTGCTGGTTGGCTCCGCGTACGCAGGGAACAGCCACCCACGTGCCCACCACCTAGACCAGGGGTGGGGAACCTGTGGCCTTGGGGCCACGTGCGGCCTTCTAGATCCTTGAGTGCGGCCTTTTGACTAAATCCAAACTTTAAGAACAAATCCTTTTATTAACCTGTGAAGTTTGGGTTTGGTCACGGGGCCACACTTGGGATGTGCCAGCCGCACACCCACCGCCCAGATGCTGCCATCCACATTGCACTGTCGGCTGCGTCACAGACCTTTCCAGCGTCTCTCCATCCGTGCTATTTTGTTTTTTGATGCATTTCAGAGTAAATTGTAGACATCAGTACATTTTAACCCTAAACATGTCAACATGCAGCTCTTCATTCATTTTTTACATGATCGTTCTTGGTTTGTTGCTCAAGCCAAAGCCCGGGAGGTCCCTGACAGGTGTGAGAACCAAGGACAGCCCCTGGCTTCTTGTGACTTCCCGTGGAGGCCCAGGCATCTGTGTGCCACAGCATCATTGGGAGGGAGCGTCGTGGCAGCTGGCTGGCTCGGGTTAGTCCCTCTGAGGTTCGCCACCCTCCTGTTTTCCCTCCTGGTGGGTGGGGCTGGCTGCCGCCCTGCCACACTCTCTCCCCCAAGCACCCGGGACTTGCTTCTCCTTCTGCGCAGGTCCGCCAGGCACACTGTTGCATTGGTCAGATTCCCAGGGATCTGGCATCATTTAAAGCTGCTGCCTCTTCCATTCAGATGAGCAGAGGAGGGGTGTGTGACCCTGAAGGTTGGCAGCATCCTGAGAGGTGGGAAGAGAAGAGTAAGTAAGTGCGGCAGGCAGGTCACTGAGTGCCGAGCGACAGAGCACATTTGGGCCTGTGCAGAGCAGAGACCCGGGCAAGACGAGAGCGCCTGGGAAGGGACTAGAGGGGCACCAGGCTCGTCCGTGCCAGGCCTGTCCTCGTGGGAGATGGTGGCAGTCTGCTGAGAAGATGAGACGGGCCGTGGCCAGGCACAAAGAGACAGACACCGCGTGGTCTCGCGCATACTCTGTGCGGGATCTAAACACGCCCAGCTCTCTGAGAAGCAGAGAGTAGAATGGCGGTTTCTAGGGGGTGGGAGACAGGGCTGGGGAGATCCGGTCAGAGGGCACAGAATGTCAGTTAGACAAGGGGTCTGCACTGGAGCGTGGTGACTGTAGTTAATAACAGTGTATTATGTGCATTAAAAGAGTAGATTTTAAGTGTTCTCACCACAAAAAAAAAAAAATCGTAAGTAGGTGAGCCATTCTATAAAGTATGTGAATTTCAAATCATCATGTCTTATGCTATAAATATATATAATTTTTATTTGTTGATTTGAAAAATAAAACTAAAATTAGATGGTAAAGTCATTTGGAGCCTATTTTAAAAAGTGAGGGCTTTGGGATCAGGCAGGTGTGGGTTGAGTCTTGACGTGCAGCTGCGTGGGCCCCTTCTGGAGCCTCCCAGGGCCCCCGTTCCTGGTCTGTGAAGTGGAGACGATGATAGCGCCTGGCTCGTAGTGTCGCTAGGACCAAAAGAAATAAACAGCCGGCCTCGAAAGCACCCAGTGAAGAGTGAGGTCAGTGGGGAGTCGGGGGGCTGCTTTGCTGCTGCTGAGATGATCTAAGAGAATCCTCTCGCCTTCTCTTTTTAGGAGCAAAGGGCATCTTTGCATCCACAGGGGATGCTCGTACAGGCAGCTTGTGTGGCTTCTTGAAGGCCTGTGCTCAGATGATGGGGTCCCCTCCATTCTCAGTCCTAATGCTGCCCAGGGCTCATGGCTCCAGGAGCGGGAAGCCCCGAGGGAGGCCTGTAGAGCCCGGCTCCCAGGGGTTTGTCCACCAGGCCTGGCAGAGGAGGTGTTGACCCTGTGAAAGAGGCTGGACAGGGCCAGCTGTTACGGTGTTTCTGAGACAGAGCGAGTGGACCAGGCCCCTGCAGCTTGTAGGACACCCACACCAGGGCGGGGAGGAGGCAGGCAGGGCCCCTGGGACCTGCTCCCACAGCGGCTAGAAGAGCTGACTTGTCTTCTGCTTCCCTGGCTGGGTCCCGCCTACTCAGCCCCTTAAACCCTTCAGAGATGCTTTTTCAGGCCCAAAGTAATGACTTCCCTCTGGCCACTTAGAATTTACTGTGGGCCAGGTGCCACACGCACAGCTCGTTTTGTCTTCGTAACAACTCCAGCAGCAGCTTAGATCTGTGATTTTCCCATTGTGCCCATGAAGAAACCGAGGCTCAAAGAAGTGACCCAAGGTTGCTCAACAGAGCCAGAACTCAACCAGATCTGCGGATGTGTGAGACCGGAGCAAGGTGCTTGTCAGACTTCCTTTCCCCTCCTGGGCTTTCTAGGTTGCAAGATCCTGAGCAGGGGAGGGGGGCGTCTTGATTATCGCTATATTCTCCATGCCTGGCAGATGTACAATGCTCAGGAAATGTTGATGAGTGCTATAGACCTGCTGACCATTAAGCTTCTTAGCAGCAGAAAACTCTAGAGATCTTTTGCCCTAACTTCCAGGACCATGGGGGAGTTTCCTCCCCTGCATCACTAACTCTGCTTGGTTATCTCTAGCAATGGGGAGCTCATCCCAGGGCTGTAGCTCTCAGCCAGGGAGAAGGCTCTTTCATTGTTGACTGTGACTGTCCCCCTCTCTCCAGCCACTGTGGATCTCCTCTGGTAGGCACCTTGGGGCAGGAGTCTGAGTGTGTTTTCATTCACCGATAGAATCTATTTCATAAGGAATTGAACAGCATCTTCCTGCATCCCTGTTAGGGCTCCCACAGGCATTTTCCTGCATGGGAACTTTGAGTGGCTTCTGGCCAAAGATAGAGTGAGCAATGAAACATCAGCTCTGTGAATTCCATGGGCTTCTGGCAGATCCATTCCATCCCTCTCTTGGCCCCTTGCTTGGAAGCATTCCTATTGGGCAGTGCAGGCAGATCTCCCCTTTCCTGACCTCTAGGCTTTGCTTATACCACTTGCTCTGCTGAAATATCCCTCTCCTTTCTTCCAGCCTTCAAGGCCAGTACAAGTGCCAGAAACCCATTGAGAACATGTGTCTCAATGAGCATGGTGCCATTCTCCTGCTTCCTTTTATGAAGCCTCCGTCCCTTGTGTTTGACTTGAAGCTTGTCTCTGGTGTGGGGTAGGGACTTAAACATCTGCATTTCCAGCATCTTCCTGGGCTTTCAAGACTTTAAGGTTGAAACACCCCAAGGAAAATGGGGCCTAACTGACCCTAAAACATATACGTATTATGAAGACTAGAGGACCTAGGATGGTCCTCTCTCTGAGGTTTCAGCCCTCTCACCATCTCTGACTGGTGGTGGACATGACCAACAGTTCACCAGAGCTGGAGTGAGGGCAGAAGAGTGCTGTGATTGATTAGTGATGTCTGCCCAGACAGGAATGGGGGTGGCATGTGCATTTCACATGTTTGCCATCTCCATTCCAATCCAGTTCCCATATTTTACAGATTGAAAAACTGAGGCTAGGAGAGAAGAAAGAACTTCAGGGAGAATACACAGGAACTCGAGGGGCAAGCTGGAATCAGAGCCAGGTGTCCTGTCCTTCTCAGTCTGGCACAGTCTCCGCTTGGCCTGGTACTGAGGATTCTGCATGAGCCTGGAATGCTCCCTTCCTATGTCCTGGAGAAGCTTTGCCACTGTGGGTACTCTGCAGACATCTCTAGAGTGCTTGCCATGTGCCAGGTAGTACACAAAGGGCTGGGGACTCAGCAGTGAAGAAACAGATCTAATGCCTGCTCTCATGAAGCTTCCATTCCAGTTGGGGGAGATAGATGATAAACAGTGAAGGTAGTGATATGATTAAGGTATTTATGTCTCTATCTGCAGACGGACACAGAGGTGGCTCCTTTCACCAATGTGGCTGTTTCCTTTTTTGCCTCTTCCTTTCTGTAGACTGGAGTATACTGTCCCTCAGTTCCTCCAGGGCATGGAGCATCCTGGCTTGCCATTTCATTTCCTGGCTCTCTGCCTTTGAACCAATTCCATGGTTATTAGAGAAGAAAAGTGGTTATGGTAGGAGATGGTGAGGTTTCATCTCAGCTGCTGGCTCAGCCAACACAAAAGAATGTGCCAGATCAGGGCTGGGTTTGGGAGCTGAGGTCCAGCTTGGCCCAGAGGCCCTGGCCAGGTGCTGCCCACGGGATGTGGGTCCTGCAGTGCCACCCCCCTTGCTGCCAGCTCAGCCTCCCCTGGCTTCCCTGGCTGTCAGCCAGGGGTAGGTAGGACCCCTGGCCCCAGGTCATTTAGAAACAGGTGGAGGCATGTTTGGATTGCCACAATGACAGGACACACCTCTAGCACCTAGAGAATGGGAGCCAGTAGGGCAAGCGTCCTACATGGAGCAGGACAGTCCTGCACAACCAACTGTCCTGTGCAAATGCCAGCAGCCTCCCCCTTGGGGAACACTGCTGGGGGAAGGACGTGGCCCAAACTGGTGCCCACTGAGTCTGCGTGGACAGTCCTGGGAAAAACTTGGGGCTGTGAATGACAACTCTTCAGGCCTTGCTCACGCTCTTCATTCTTGGAACCTCCTGCATTTAGCGCTTTGGTGAAATGGGGCTCAAGTGTCTCATGTGATGGATTAGGGGGTGGGCATGCACAGCTCCCCAGGCTTCCCCCACATAAGGCGTGGAGATCGTTGCCATCTGCCCAGTGCCAGCAACTGCCTGTCCACCCCCTGCGCTCTCCGTGCCTGGACACGACTGTCCAGCCTCCCGGGCAAAGGCCCAGCCACAATGACCCCCGTTCCCTGCTGCACACAAAGGGGCCAACCGGGTCAGCCTACACACCCAAATTGCCCCTGCACAGAGCTGAACAGCTCCTTACCGCCCGCGGCGCAACCCTTCAGCCCAGTGACACTTTACTGGCAGGGCCTGGTCGGCCCCTCGGCCGGCTGCCCAGGGAAGGGCTTGGCACCGGAGTGAGAGGCTGCAGAACATATTTCCAGTTGGGCTTCCAGGCCAAGAGCCTCGGCCCCTTCCCACCACTGTTCCCACTGGCCCTGCCGGCCTGCCCAGCACATTAGCATTTAAATGTACCCAAAGTGTCTCCACCAAAGCCCTCTCCCCCCGTTGAGTCCATCAGGGAGGGAGCATCTGAATCCTTCTCCCGGACTCCCTTTCCTCATAATGGCCATGCTGCATTCATCAGCTGCTCATGTGGCATTAGCCGGAGGAGGAGAGAGGGCGCCTAGCAACCCGGAGGAGGCTGAGAAAGAGGTGGGAAGGAAGTGATTTTCATGTAATTATTCACTTCCACAAAAGCTGTTGTCAGGTACACACTGGAAACACAGCTGTTTTATTATTCTCCTAACCTACTTTTAATCTTTTGAGAATCCTTACCAATATAAAAGGCAAAAAGAGAGAGCTTAATGCAGCCATTTCTGCCAGGCCGTATAAGCTATGTTTCACCTCAAAGGAAGGCTCCACTCATAAAAGTTGTGGGTGTGTATGTGCATGTGTGTGTGTTTGTCTGTCTGTCTGACAAGAAAATGTTAAAGAAAAGGCTGTGGGTTGTGAGCTGCAGGAGGGCCACCAAGCCCTGTCCTGTCTCCCTAGATCCGAAAGCCCAAGGCTGCATGTGCTGGGCTTGGCGGGTTTCACACATCTTCTTGGCCGGGCACTGGGACGAAAGGAGCCTGGGAGCGATGAGATGGTGGCTCTTTCCGCCTATCTGTGTTGGCCCCACACCGGCACGCCAGCACGCCAGTGGCCCGGCGGGGCAGGTGTGTTTGCCTTGGTGATGGCAGCTATGGCATTTGGTGCCTGTCTGAAATCCGATTAGGTCACCCGGTGGGGAGGGAGGCTGGGATGTTGGAAAAGACGTTGGAGCTTGTTTTCACAATATAGTTGAGAAGCATTAGCCACCAAAAGAAATCAGATTAAGGGTACTGGGTAAAGTACTGTACACTTTACATTTGTTATATCTTTCATGGGCAAGGAAGTTGAGGCTCAGGCAGGTAAAGTAACCTGCCTGGAGTTGCACAGCAGTAACTGGAAGAGCAGGGTTCCAAGCTGGGTCTACTGACCCCGAAACTTTTGCTCTTTTCATTAGGCCCCTGCAAGGCTCAGAATGAGGCACCTGACAAAAGCCGTCTGTTTAACTTAGTCCCCCTTTGCACGGGGCTGCGGTGCCTTCTCCCAAGGGCAGCCCAGGGTGCAGGGAGCAGTTACAGGTTCATGTTTTCCTCAGCCCAAAGTGACTCCTGATGCTGGCCCATGTGTTTCTCTCTAAAGCTAAATGGACAGGTGACTGCCCCTCTCTGGGTGTTAGTTCTTTCATCTATTAAAAGGGGATGGACGATAACAGCACCGCCCTTAACATGAGGATGAAGTGAGTGTGATACCTGGAAGGGGCTTCACACAGCGCCGGGATGTCACAGGCACAGATAAAGGTATTGGTGTCATTGTGGTTTTCAGCATCACTGTCATCCTGCACCTCCTCTTATAGTGCTTTCAAGGCAGGATGGCTAATGCCACGTATGTCAAAGACCTAAAGGCGTCGGCATAGCAAATACTAGCCAACCCTGGGACACAGAGACAGATGTAGTGTGTCTGCCTGGTATTGCCAGCTTTGGTGACAAGCAGAGGCACACCCTTCTGCTCTCACTGGTGGCTCTGTTTGCAGACCTGAGAGTGCGTTTCTAGGGTAACCTGTGCTGCTGTAGAAATCACACCTTGTGCTCCAATTCCCTTTCAGACCCCAGGGCAGTGGCTGTCCCCCTCCACAGGCAGGACCCTGGCCCCTGCTGCCCCACTGACCTCCTCTCCCCTGCTTCTCCCCACAACTCACCCTCTCTGCCAGATGTCACGAGAGCTCATCTGCATTTGCTTGTTGTCTGTCCCTCCTGCTAGAGCGTAAGCTCCTTGGAGGTGGGAGCTCGGTACTGTTTGGTGATGGTGGCAGCCTCGGCTCCTGGAACTTGTAGACACTCAATGCATGTTCACGGGGCTGGGGGGGGGGGCGGAACGAGACTTTTTCATTTCCTTCATATTTTTGAATAGTGGTATATCGTGAGGAGGAGTGAATGTTGACCAAGCACCTGCTGTTCGTTAGCGCTCCTGGGTGGGTTCCTGAGTTCTCTCCAGGGTGTTTCTCACTGCTGCCCAAGAGCTGGGAGGGTGCTGAAGGTTTCTTTCAAACATACTATCTTCTTCCACCTTCTATGTGTGAGAAAAAGAGATGTTACCCACATGTGCACGATCACCCTCTCCCTTATCTCCCCAGTCGAATAAGTCACCTCTCACCAAGGGGTGGGGAAAAGATGTGAAGCTTTCTCCCCAGACATCTAAGAAATTCTGCTTGCGTGGTCAAGATGGGCATGTGGGGAGAGGTGAGCATGTTTCCACCTACCCACCTGTTGCTAACCTAGGGAAGGTGGTGCTCACCTCAGGGCGCTGTATGGGACACACAGGCCATAGGACATTCAGTCTTGTAAACTGTATAGTGCCATCCATGGGGACTGGGGCAGTGCATACTGAACATCCTTTCTTGATAAACACAGCTTCTGAGTGTGGGTAGGGAAGAACTTGTCCTTGTCCATCCATCCTTCCTTGCTGCTCCCAGCAAATGCCGTTGAGGACCTACTCCATGCAGCCCTGTACTAGGCCCTGAGGGGCTAGTTGGGAAGGTGGGCTACACACTGACCCATTGCTCTCTGCACCTGCTGTGTACCAGGGCTCATCGGAGCCAGTTGCCCCAAAAGAGGTGAGGTTGCCCCAGAGCTCGAGGGCGGGACCACCTCTTCTAAAGGGGCTCCATTCCCCTGTTCCCATGCGAATGTGTCCTCCAAACCTCTGAATGTGGACCGCCCACAACTGTGCTGCCAGAACGCCCCCCATTCATTGCTGCCGAACGTGAGGAGTGATCCCTTTCTCCACTGCTGACCCAGCTTCCTTGGGGTTTGTTCTGTTGAGACTATTTTCCCTTCAAATTGTGTTGAGAAATAGGAAGCCCTTTCTCTGCTGAGCTGCTCCTTTTGTAGCGTCCTGGGAGATGCTGGTCAATGGGGCTCAGTTGCCTGGTCTTCCTTTCACTGAGGTGGGGTTGCCTGTGTCCGGTTTAACTTAACAGCCACAGCATGATTTCAGTCCTGCTGAGACCCCAGGCCACTCAGCAGGCTGGGAGGCCCCAAGCTTTCTCTGTGATGTGTGGAGCCAGAGCGCCCTGGGTTCAAACCTGACTCTCCCTTATGAGCCATGTGACCTTTCATGGACCCGTTTCCTCTTCTGAAAAAACGGAGATGATGACACTTACCTAGTGAGACAGTTACACAGGTTATAAGGTTGTGTACACAAAAGCCTCAGGTACACAGGAACGTTCAGCAAATGTTAACTCAAGTTTTTCACTTCCTAAGGAGTTACCAATCTGATGGAGAGTTTAGGAATGTTCTATTATCCTATCTTATCAGCCTCTCTTTTCCCCTTTTGTCAAATCTCTCCAATGACCACCATAACTTAGTTGGATCTCTCAGTATTTGTAGAATTCTTAGTTGAAGGAAGAACCAGCCTTAGGTGACATAGACTTGGGTTAATGCCTTAGCAGAGATAACGCTGTGGTCACTAGCCGTTTATTTTGTCTCTTTCTGAATAAATGGAAAGACTACATTTCTAAGACTTCCTTGCCTTTAGTTGGGACTATGTGACCTGGCTCTGCAGAAGTGATATAAGCAACTCTCAGGCTTGGCCCTTAAAAACTTTCCAAGCAAATGTCTAGTTCTCTGTTGCTGTGCCTCAGCAGCTGTGCTGGAAGCACGTGTGGAGATGGCGGCATCATAACAGTGGAGAAATGCTTGTATTGCTAAATCACTGGGTGGAAGAGAGCCCCTGTGCACTCGGCACAGGGCTTTGTGTGGGTGGGAAACAAACTTCCGTTGTGCGGAACCACTGGGATTTGGGGGTTTATTGTTTAATCCAACATAGCTAGCAGTGATCATCTTAACAAATACAGCAGCTTACTCCTGAGTTAGTTAGTTCCTTTCCAGTGTGAAGGGCAGGATGACAGTTGGGGCCCTGGTGTATTTTCAGAGCCACAGGCATATGTGTAAGAACATAGACACACTCCAGTTATACCAGTCTGCTAAGGAGTCTAATGATGCAGATATACCATGGTTCTTCGTGGGACTCTTTTAAGAAATCTAATCCTGAACATTCTGAGGCTGTGCTATGCCCAACAAGCATGTGTCTTAGCAGAAAAGCTGATATCAACATGGGTTTTGCAAATGTGACAAATAGAAGAGGCCAGTGGAGAAAGTTTTAGATCTAGAGTCATGGAGGTGTTAAGTTACTGCTAAAATCCTGATGACTTTCAAATCTGTACCTCTAGCCCAGACCTAGACTTTCCACCTGTCTCCTGAACATCTCAATGTCTCAGACTTCCCTTCTTCCCTAGCCATTTCCCCACTTTATGCTTCCAACCACCATTAAAAAAAACCTGGGTCGTCCTCTAGTGTAGCAACCCGATCCACTACATTGCTCAAATCTGGGTATTCATCTCTTACCTCCATTCAAGACCAATCTTGGTTACATTGCCTTCTAAAAATTTTTTGAGAATCAAGGCAATAAAATAGCCACAGGAAAAATATTGTTTTAATTTCCTAGAATCTCCCTGCCCAAAGAGAGAAACTAGAATAGTAAAACAAAAAAAACCTATGGGCAGCTCCTTCAGCATGACTGGATGACCGAGCGAAGCACAAAATGTGGACAGATGGAGCCAAACCAGCAGCAATAACATCTGCATGATATCAATTCTGCGGGATGAAATGGAGATGAAGGTAAAGGGAGTTCTGAAGTTTGAGTACCAGGAAACCCAGAAAGCTCTAACGTGTCCTGGGAGAGGACTCTTTTGGGAATAGGAGCTTGGTGGACCTATCTGAGAACATCAGCCAAAACTAGGAGGGGTCTGTGTAGCCTCCAAGTCCTACGTAAGTAGGGGAGGACTTCAGGAAGTTTGAGCAGAGGTCTGAACCCTGTGAACCCTAGAGACTAACCAGCTGAGGCTCCATGGCCAGAAAGAACCTCATATTCAGGAGAAATTACTGGAAGCAGAATCCAAATTGAGTGGGACAGAGACACTAGAGGAAATGAAAGGAGAAATTTTGGATAAAAGTAAGAGAAATGAATAGAAAATAATCATTTGAGAAAGTACTGTCTATATAGCAATGGTTTTAAAGACTTTTTGGTAATAACAAAAGAGAATCCTAGAACTGCAAGTCTGGAAAATCTACCCTGGACTACTGTCATTCCTCTCTGCAAGAAAATCCCCTTCTAAGAGTACAGGAAAATCCATCTCACCTGCACACAAGAAGAGGATTGTGGTCAAATCCCACACAAAGGTATTATAAGAGAAAGAATTATGAGGATAATAGTGTTCCTATAGGTAATGAATGCATTCCACAAATACAGAACCACAAAACACTTGACCACTGAAACTTGGTATTTCAAAACAAGCTAAAATAAATTAAGAAACCAACAGATGCTATAAGACAAATAGCATAGATGAAATTGTTAGACAAAAAGAATATTTGAAAAGAGAGCTGACAGAAAGAACAGCTTATAAAAGGAAAAATATTTCAGGAAAAATAACTAAATCGAATGAATAAAAGAGTGACTAGTCACCATGGATAATATCCTCAGGTAAATAGAGGATGAAAAGGAGGAAAATGAAAAATAAAGTTAGATAGGAATGAACAAAGATTTTTGAAAGAATGCAAGAAAAATTGATAGGTATAGAAGATAGATAAAGAAGGTCCAACATACATACAATCCCCAAAGAAGAAACCCAAAGCAATGGAAGAGAATAAATGCTAAAAACAATAATTTAGGGATTTTTTTTTTCTCCTGAAATAAAAGAGAAGACTTGGACTTGAGTCTTGAAAAAGTATGCCAGGATCCTAGAAAAATCAACCCAGAATAGTCAACACTGAGACATGTCCAAATAAACTACTGGACCTTAAAGAGAGCACAAAAAAACCTATTGAACATCCAGACAAAAAGAATAAGTGCATAGTAAGGGGAAACAAGTTAGAATAGCATCAGACTTTTCTACCACAGCACTTTGTACCAGAAGTCAATTAAGCAACATATTCAAGATACTCAGGAAAATAAAAAGAGAACCAAGGATTTTATATACAGCCAAATTTACTTTTAAGTATGAAAGCTACAGATCAACTATTATGAACATGAAGGAAGCCAGGAAATATAATTTCCCATGAACCTTTTTAGAGGAATTTACTAGGGAACAATCTCCAGATAACCAAATTGACTAGAAAGTTATTAACATAAGGGCTGCGGTGGGCATTAAATTTACAGTCACCTGTAGTATTCACACCAAATAACAGCTATACAGAGCCTGGCACGGTGGCACACACCTGTAGTCCCAGCTACTGGGGAAGCTGAGGTGGGAAGATCATGTGAGGCCAGGAGTTCAAGGCTGTGGTGCACTGTGATCACATCTGTGAATAGCCCTGCACTCCCGCCTGGGCAACATAGCAAAACCCCATCTCTAAAAATAAATAAGGGGAAAAGAAAGGCAGGCTATAATAGGTAATGGTTGTTATGTTCTAATAATGCAGATACAGTCCAAGTATTAAAAATTAAAGGAAAATGGAGAGGGTGTATATGAAAAGTAGAATAAGTTCACAGATGGGCTCATATGTATTAACTGGAAGCAAATGGGTAGTTCTTCAAATTAAATGTTAGAGGAAAGAGAGGGAAGAGAAATAGAGGCTACTAGCTAATTTCAATATTCCTCACCACAGGGAACCAATAGACAATGTCTAAAAAGGGAAGTACAAAGGGTATTGTATAAAGGTGCTGATTTAATGGTGACCATCAGAATAAAAATGGCAAGCTTTCCCCCATAGAGGTAGGGGAGTAAAATGGAAAAATAATTTGAGAAGATATGCCCTTCTCATATGACTCTCTAGGCCCTCTTTCCTCTCTTCTCCAATCTTGAAAGATATGCTTCTTACAGGCAGCCTTCTCTGATTGCCCTAGCACAAATTACTCTTCGCCCTCATCTGTCTTTCCTAGGTATGGGGCACCTTGTTTGTGAATGTTTTATCTCGCCTGAGGACAGAGATGGAGTGCTGTATATAATTGTATGGTACCTTGTTCAGAGTCTGACACAGGGTTCTGCACACAGAAGGCACTCAATATAAATGCTGGTCCATCAGTAATTCAGGATTTATTGGAAAATTTATGCTTACACCCTCTGGATTTTTCTAACAGCTGAATGTTGCTATTAGTATTCTTTCAGTTTGAAGGGACAGCAATACAACTCAAATTGACTTAAGAAAAAGAGGAATTTATAGGCTTCTAAAATTGACTATTCTAGGGTAGAATTAATTTCAGGCATGGCTGGATCCAGAGACTCACGTCATATCACCAGTGTCTGTCTTTGCTGTAGTCTCTGCTTTTCTGTGTGTTGGCTTTATTCTCAAGCAAACTCTTCCCTCATGGTCAGGGATGGCTCCCAGCAGTTACAGGCTTAACATCCCCAGCAAAAAAGAACGTATCCCATTTGCAATCAATAACTCCAGTCAAAGTCCCAGGATTGCATTTCATTGGCTTGGCTTGCATCATCCCTGAACTAATCACTGTGGCCAAGAGAAACACTTTGATTGGCCAGGCCTATGTCACGTGACCATCGTTAAATCTACCTCCGAGTGGGAAAGAGATGGCTTCCCAAAGGAAAACCAAGGTTCTGTTACCTCAAAAGGAGAGACTGATGGATGCTGAGCACCAAAACCAGCAGTTACGCATTTTAGTGCTGAGGGCTCAATGAACAAACCGAAAGAAAAATTACCTGAAGTGAAAACCGTCTTGGGGGCACATCCCTGGGGTGTGTGGATGGACTCTCTCTCCGGTCCCCCGGCGCACGGGAGTGTCCGCCACGCCGGACGGGGCCGCCGCGCTGGGTGCCGGCCAAGGCGAGGCGGCTCTCCGGCAGGTCGGGGTGTCTGTCCCGCGCCCGGCGCCCTGCTGAATCGCCCGGGTCTGGCGTCCTTTCCTGGGTCGCAGTGCTGTCTTTTGTTTCGCCATGTGGCTTACCGACCTGACAGGGTAGTGAAGGGACTCCACGAGGTAGTAAGTGGGGAACTGAAGCAAAACAAGGAATTAAAAATACATCCATTTCTCTCCTGAATCTTTAACACTTTTTTCTCCACTGGACCCTTCCTAGAAACACTTAAGCGCCCTTAAGCTTCTACCATTTTTAAAAATCCTCCCCAAATTTTATTTACCCGTTTGCCACCATCCTATCTCCTACCTCCCTTTCGTGGCAAAATTTCTTGAAAGAGGTTTTGTTTTTGTTTTAATATTTCCTCTTTCCATTTCCTCCTACCCAGTCTCAGTGCACCCCAGTCTGCTGGCATCCCACCCCCACCCTCCCCTGAGAAGGAGCCCTCCCCCTTCCTCACTCAGCTCCAAGACTCTAACCTGATGAGCCCTGTGTCAGGAGGGAGAAATGCATCCATTTCTTAGGTTCAGAAGCAGTAGTATAATCTTCAATTTTCATAAGTATTTGTTGAATGATTTAACAAATTTGAGCAGATCCAGGGCAGAGTGATTTGTACTATGTAGTCAAATCCCAAAGAGAGAGATAATATAAGTATTTTGCCTGGAAAGGGGAGAGTTCTGAGGTCCATTGGGCACCTGTGTTTTCTTTGAATCTTTAGACAGCTGCCACATAGAAGACAGAGATATGGTCTGGGTGACCCCAGAATGAGGAACCCAGAAAGGGGAGAGTTCCTCACATCTTAAGAAATATTCTAAGAAAGCTCTCTAAGAAGAAAGGGGTTTTTGCTTAGGTAGGGAGGCCTCTGTCACTGGTGGTAATCAAGCAGAGACTATTCTTTCAGGAGTACTTGGAAGAGAGTCCTATGTTGGATGAGAGGTTACACCAGAGGACTTCTGATGCTGATTCCAAATCTGAAGTTCTGGGACTGATCAAGGGTCTCTGGAGGAGGGCCTCCACTTCTCAGCTGTGTGGTCTTGGGCACATTACTCAGTCTCTCTGTTCCTTAATCTCTTCAGCTGTAAAAGGGGGCTAATAATAGCACCTACCACATAGAGTTGCTGTGAATGTTCAAGTGCAGAATGCATAAAGGGCCAGGCACGTGCCTGGAGCATCTGAGTGGTTAGTGAATGTTTTCTGTTTTTTCTGTTCAGTGCCAATCCCTGCCCTGTAGGTGACACTTGCTGCCCTGACATGCGTCCCATCAGCCACATTTGGATTTGAGCTGTGGATGTTCTTTGGTAACTTCTAGGGGCTGGACTCAAAGAAAGCCCAGGGGAAAGTGTTCGAGAAGCCACTGTCATGCCCCTTGTGCTTGTGTGTACCATGCTGGCCACAGCAGTTTTTGTCAGAGGGGACCCTGGGGACTGAGAAAGGAGTTGCCTTACGTACGGCATGGGAAGCCTGAATGGGGAATCTGTTTTGAAAGGTGATGAGGATTCTGTGGGCCTCCCTCACCTTTCCCCTCCTCCCCCTCCCCCTGCACAAATGCACCCCCTGGACAGAGTCTTAGGCCAGTTTTCTCATGAGAGCCTCAATCACAAGGAAAGGAAAGCATTTGCTTGGCTTAAACATGACTGACTTACAAGCAGGCACTGGGTCCCAGGGGCTTACACTCCTCATTGCGAGAGTCCTTACAACAGTCTTGTCAGGGAAGTTCCTTCCCTACTTGGCAGGTGAGGTAAACTGAGCCTCTGAGAGGTTAAGTAACTTTTCCAAGGTCACACAGCTGAGGCCAGGGTCCAAAACATCCAAATTCTTGCTGTTGAGTGAGCTATTGTCCATAACCTCCAGCCAGTTCTGGAATGAATTGAGGACGTTTATATTTAACTAAGCAGTCCCCAAGAATAGTGCTCCTTTTAAAAGTGGTCCTGAGAAGGTTGGAAGTTTGATTATCCCATTGTGGAGTTTTTCCAGAGGGTAGGGTGTAGGTGGGATTTCGGAGACCAGGGCCACTCTCTCACCACACATCTGACTTCTTCTCTTTATGCCGATGTCTTTGTACCTTCCTACAGGTCTGGGTAGATGCTGGAACGCAGATCTTTTTCTCCTATGCCATCTGCCTGGGCTGTCTGACTGCTCTGGGAAGTTATAACAATTATAACAACAACTGCTACAGGTGAGCATCTCCCTGGGCCCTGCCAGCTCTCCACCAAACCCCAGAGCCCTCCATGCTGCCAGGCCGGTTTATGGCCATCTCCCTACCTTGCCCTCCTGCCCCAGGAGGAGACACGTGGGCTGTTTGTTGGCTTTCTCTGCCCAAGCGTCAAAGAGTGGGCCACCAGAGGAGCTGGGAAAGTAGCAGATGTACTCGAGACTGTTCTAGGCTGCAAAGCAAATCCACCCCTGGAATCTCTTTCGGGTCTCAGTGTCACCTGTATGGTAAAGATTTACCCCAGGGCGCATAAGTGACTTGCCCAAAGTCACACAGCTAGTAAGTAGTACTTGGAGGGCCTTGTTCTTCTGCCTTCTATTCAGAAACCTTCTTGCCCTTCTCACTTGACTACAAGGTTCTCTCCTGTCTCACCTGCAGTGGCCAGTGACCCACGTTGCCTCTCAGCCTAACCGGCCTCCCTGGCCTCCTGCAGCTGGCTTCCCGAGGGCTGGGAGGGGTTCAGGGGTCTGAGGCTCTCTGCCCCTTGACTGCCTGACCTCTCATGCCTACAGCCTGAGTTCTTCAGTGAGGCTGAGACCCACAGAGGGCAAGGGACTTGCCCAAGGTCACCCAGTGGCACATGGTGGAAGTTATGGTCTAGGATGATGGTCTGTTTGTTGAGGTCTCTGCACCCCTGAACCAGTGCCTGGTACACAACAGGTGAATATTCCCTGTATGGATGGACAGTGCAGCTCTTCCTTAGAGTCTAAGATGGGTGGAGAACCTTTCATGTTGGAGGCCGCATTAACTTAACTATAATCAAATAAGGCCACATTCAAGAAACATCAGTTAGATATACTTAAAAATATACATTATTTTGTAAAAATCTATGTACTTAATAATTTCAAAAATGAAAGCTGTTTGTTAATTTTAAAGTTAACTAATCTTTTAATGACTTCGTTGTGTCTACTTTTTGTTGGAAAGCATTTGAATATTTGGTAGCAGCATGGAGGTCCTCAGTTTCAGTTGATCTTCTAGATGGATATCAGTCATTTGTGACCTTAAGGGCATCTTGATTTGGGTTAGGTGGGAGAATATAGATTCGCAGCAATAAGTGCTTGAAAAGCAAAAAAGCTTTTTTGGGGCATGTTGCAGAAGGCATGGGTATTCTACTGCATTTTCCCATATTTCAGTTGGATCTTTCTTAGCACCAAACAATGACTTTAAAATGTTATCTACTGAGAGCTCAATCAATTCCATGTGTAGTTCTTTAGGTGCCTTGGTGATATCATTTAGGTGAGGCCAAAATGCTAATTTGAGCGTGATGTCATGATTCTCAAAGTCAGTGAACCTTTCATCGTATTCTCCAATGAATAGGTTGATAATAGCTGCGTATTCTTCAAATGACTTGCGTATATCATCCTGCTCATCAATGACCTTTGCTAACTGGGGAAAGTGTTCATCCAAAATTTCCTTTTGAAGAAGTATTTTGAAAAAAGCTGTATTTTTTCACAATGATTGGTTTGTTTTTGTTTTTTTTTTTGCCACATATCATATATAGACTTAGTTTTACCTTGCAAAGAAATAGTCAAGTCGTTTTGATTTGACATGGTATCACACAGAAATGCTGCATTCCTATAGAAATATTCTTTCAATAATTCACATTGCTGATTCTGTTCTTCATAAAATATAATGATCTGTTCTTGCAGAGATAAAATTTTGGCTAACACTTGTCCCTGTGATAGCCAACACATTGTAGGATGATATGGCAAATCCACAGTGAATACCTCATGGTTCAGCTTTAGCATGTTATGAAACTGATGATGCCATATTGCATTTGCACAAATATAGTTAACAATATTTACAACTTGTTACAAAGTGTCTCTTAAAATAGTAGCTTTAGCATAGAGATTTTGCTGATGCAAGATACAATGAAAAGAAATGAAAGCATCTGGATCTGTTAATACATTTTTTTATTTGTGCAATAAACCCTTCATGTTTTCCTGTCATGGAAGGTGCACCATCTGTACATACACTCACTGAAATTACCAAATTCAGTCCAACTTCGTGACATTTATCTAGAAAGTTGTTGAAGATATCTATTCCCTGTGTTCTGTTTGCAAGAGTGCCCAAAGTGAGTAACTCTTCATAGCAAAGAAAATCTTCTGTTATGACCCAAATGAAGTATAAAACCTACACCAAGACAGTAGTATCAATTGATTCATCCAAAGCAATTGAATAATATATATTTTCCTTTTGAAGTATTGCATGAAGTTGTTCTGTTAAGTTAAAGGCTAATTCATGCTGCCGATCAGTTATGGGTCTCCTAGAAAGAGGCAGTTGTTTGTACTTTGAAACGTTATTGGATTCGAAGCATCCTACAACTTCAGTGATGCATTCTTTCACAATTTCTACATCACTGAATGGCTTACCTTTTTTCCCCGAGTGTATAAGCTACTTTATAAGTTGCTTCAGTGACATTATTTCCAGGTCTTATTGCCACTTGAAAGACTTGTCTTTGCTTTTGCTTTTCATCTTTTAATTTCTGCAGTACAACCTTTCATGCCTCTTGTTTTCTACATTTTTCCCATTCTGGAATCAATAATTTATTCCTAGTTATAGAATAGTTTCTTTCTAAAAATATTTAACTCTTTAATCAATCTGTCACTTCTTATGGTGACTATTTGGGATAAGGTATAAGGATCTATTAATAATGTATTATTCCCCAATATTTATCCCATCTCAGAATCATTTGTTGAAAAACTCCTTCCTTGCCCAACTAATGTGTGATCAGTGATGGTTTTGCTGTCATTATTCCATGATCTTATCCCTGATTAAGGAGCTCTTAGACCAAGGGTGGGGAACCTGCAGCTTTAAGGCCACGTGTGGCCTTCTAGGTCCTTAAATGTGGTTTTTTGAGTGAATCCAAATTTTACAGAACAAATCCTTTTATTTGTATTAATACATTTTTGTTCATCTTTTATATTTTTATTTTATTGTTAAAATTAACATATTTAAAATACCAAGAAGTAAAATAAGTTTCAATGAAATAATCCTCTCAGATTGACCAGCACAATTAGAACATTAGTAAGCCATAAGGGCTAAATTGACAGCTGCTACACTCAGGATTTAGTGCTAACTTCCCCTGCCTGAATGGCGCCACCACCACACAGGGCTGGTTGGCACGGGGTTGAGCACGCCAGTCTGTTGTCAGCTTTTGACAAGGGTGCACTGTGTTTCTGTTTGAAGTGGAATTTGTAAATAGTTACATAGGTCAACAGTATTTTTAAATTCTTTCTGCTTAACAGCCATCCTGTCAAATAAGACCAAGAGAACAGATTTTTCTTCTGAAGGAAGACGACAGATTTTTTAATGAGGATTGGGAATTGCAGTATTATCTTGTTCCTGCTAAAGATAAAATGATTTGCTTGCTTTGTGATACTGCTGTCAACATTAAAGAAATTCATGCTCATCAGCAGGATAACACTATAAGGACCATAAATATTTTAAATCATCTGCAAAATTAAAGGGCATACTAACAACATATAGTAAGAAACTCAAGGGGTTTATTATGTCCACAATATGTAAAGAATACAAACAGATCAATATGGAAAACACTAAAACACCAGTAGAAAAATAAGCAGCATGCTCCTAAAATAATGAGATTGTTTTTCTCAACCAGCAAATTGACACTGGTCTAAAAATGAATCCCAAACCATACAGGCAAGGATACATGAGAGGGCCATGTCACACTCCAGTGGTGGGATGGAAACTTGGAACTAACAACCACATCATTTGATCATTGTGTGGCTCAAGTAGGACCGTGCATTTGAAATAACTTTCGTAAATGATCAGGTCCCTCCCATATACCTTCGAGATAAAGAAGTGAGGCTCATGGAGGTAGTCCCCAGCTAGACGTGGCAGAGTCAGGACTCTGGTCAAGGTCTCTCAGTGTCCATTCCTGGGCCGTCTGTTGCATCCTTTCTGGAAGCTTGTTTAGTGATCGCTTCGTTAACTCATTTGTTACGTCAGCAGTGTTTACTGTGTGTCTACTGAGTGCAAGGCGCTGGAATCACTGCCGCAGGAGAGCCAGACAGCAATGGCACAGTCTATACAGTTTGTATTAATACTTTGGGGAAACTGAGGGACTGAGGAAGTCAAAGTGGGCAGGTCCAACACACTGAAAAGAAAGCAATAGTAGAATCCAATGTGCCATTAGGCAGCAAATTCTGTTCCTGGGGGCCTTTGAACAAGGTAATTGGGTATTGCTGGACGACAAAGAGATGCTATAGAGAGGCGGATGGTCAGACCGGCTGTCCACAGGAAAGCTCCAGGCTTTTACAGGGGATGTGCGTCTGGGTTGTGAGAGGTAAAGCACTTTGTCGGCCGTGATACAGAATATTAACCATGGATAGGAAGAGAGAGGCACTTGGATAGGAAGAAGAGCACAAGCAGGCTTCCGGTCTGGGCTGAGTCCCACCTCCTTGGGACACTGGAAAGAAATGCTATCTGCATATAGTGTTCACCTCATCTGTAGCTGACAGGGCAGGGCCCTCCTGGCTGGGCACGGCAGAAATCACTTGGTCCCTACCGCCTCTAGCCAGGTGTCAGCACCAGGAGGACACAGGTGGGGTGTGCTTGTTCTCCACTGTATCTCTCAGACTTAGATTAGTGCTGGCTTCCATGCAAGGAAGTGAGAAAGGAGCCACCCTGTTATGCAAACGAGGAAACAGTGGCCCATGGAGTTTGTTACTTGCTTGTGTTCACTTTGCCAGTGATGGAGTGTGGCTCTTCGCCCGAGTCTCCCCGGCTCCTGCACCCCTATTCCTGACTACCAAGGACGGCCAGCCAGTTCTTTCCCAAGTCCTGGAGTTCAAGAGGACTGGGCCAAGACTGCCTATCCCCAGCCCATGTCTGGAGGCAGTGGCAGCTTTCTTCCCTGCCAAGCGCACCGTGCCATGTGCTGGCCTCTGCGGATCCCTTCTGCTCTCCCACCCAACAGGGAGGGTTTTATTCCCTCTCTCCCATCAGCAGAAGAAAGCAAATCCCCTGGGTGACACTGCAAAATCAAAAAGTTCCTTTTATTTCCGTTTCCAAATTGTTCTGCAAGTGGGTCTTCCCAACTCAGATGGAGTAAATTAGTGCCCGCTCTGCTGACAGCATAATAGCTTCTGGAGGTCGTAAAAGCCCAGCTCCACTCCTGCTGACTTCAAAGCCCTGTTACATAAGCCTGTCACCTAGACACGGAAGCAGGGGAAGGAATTAGAGGGTAGGAGTGGAGCAAACCAGGCAGGGAAAATCCTCCCTTTGGAAGACACACTGCAAAGCTCCATCTGCTTGAAGGTGGGGGTGCTCCAGGAGCCGGGGAAGAGGGGCAGGTCACAGGGCTGGAAGGGACCTCAGGTCCCTGAAGTTCTCCTCTGTCCCTCTGTCTGTTTCTCTGTGGTGTGAGGTAGTCACTCAAGAGGCCTCTGCAGGAAGATGGGGATTTCGTAACAAGGGACATTTGTTTTTCAACACCCAGGTGGATGCCCAGAGATAACTTTCAAAAGTCAGGATTTGGAAGTCTTAATTCTTAGGGTGCATCCTGTTTGTTTAGCTCCTAGAAGGATCACGGGCTTTGGTATCTGAGGCGACTAGATTCATATGCCCCATTCACCGATCGACTGTGACACCTTAAGCATGGTACTCACTTGCCCCAAGCCTCAGGGTTCAGTGAGACCTAGCGTGGGGCCGGGGCCCTGCAGGTTCTCACAGCAGGGTACAGGAGAGTGCCAGAGTGTAGTGCACCTGGGGAAAACACTTGTCATCTACTCCTCACTGGGGGAGAAGTCAGGGCTGTTTTGCCTCAGACCTTAGGAAACAGGCATAAGGAACAGATTTATACTAACCTGAGGAATAATTCTGCCCCTCCCTGGACTAAGCTAAATTTCTTTTTGAGCAGCAATGATTCCAGCTTGCAGACAAAGTCCTCAGGCCTACCAGCCCAGCCAGCATGCACAGTGGCAGAAGAGTTCTCTCCCGGGACCTGTGTCACTTATCCGCTGCCATAGCACTGCTGTGTAACAAACAGCCCCAGCACTGGGGGGCTGACCACAGGTGTCTGCTTTCATTGCTCACAAGCTGCTGGGCAGCAGGGGAGGCTCTCCTCCAGGCTGCGGGTTGGGGGCTTTGGCCCCAGGGTCCAGGCCAGGCGCAGGTCTGCTCCATGTACGTACCTTCTGGGGTCCAGACAGAAGGGACAGCAGCACCCCTCGGGAAGTTCTTCCCATGGAAAATCACACAAATGATACAGGACAAGTCCAGTCATGCAAACACATCTCAAGCCTCTGTTTGTGTCACATCTGCTAACATCCCCTTGTCCAAAACAAGTCATGTGGCTAAGTCCAAAGTCCGTGGGGCAGGGAAATATACTCAACCCCGAAGAAGAAGGTTGGGGGAGTGACTACTAGATCAAAAATAATTTGATCTAGTGCAAGGTCCAAGGGACCCTGTTATCCAAGGACCTTGTCTTGTAGCCAGTGAAATGCGGTTCCAAGAGAAGATAGCACAGGGAGCATTGGAACCCAAGGCTCCTGACCTCCAGTCCTGTGCTCTGTCCATTATGCCCTTATTCCTAGTGTCACCACAAGGCAATAAACAGGGTGTTACAGTCACCAACAACATCAGCATGACCTCTGGTTGTATTAAAAAAAGTATGGTGTCAGGAGAAGAGGTTAGAGTCCTCCTGGAATCCCCGAGTCTAGTCCTGGATGTGACAATTGAAGAGGGCTGGACATGCTGGAGCATGAGCGAGGCCCAGCCCACCACCCACAGGGATGCACTCAACACTAGTCACACCTCTGGCAGGAGGTTGGATGGGGTCACCTGCAAGTTCTACCCCTATAAAGTGAGGACATTGGCATGGACTGAATGACTAAACCCCAGGTCCGTGCACTGCTGCAGTGGCTGAGATTCTAAAGGGCTGATTCCCTGATTTGGCCACATGAGGATGCTGAGCCCAAGGTAGGGGGCACTGGGACTTGAAGCGTTGCAGTCTGATTTCTCCTGAGTCATGGCTTCAGGCTGGTGAGTCCCTCCCAAGAGCAGGGGACAGTCACTGCTTCAGTAAATCTCTCCATGCAGGGTCCGACCTGGAAGGGGCTGCCCCATCACAGCAGCAGAGCAGGGACTGAGCAATGGGGCTGGCAGATGCTGCTCCCATGAACAGCGTGGCCAGGGTGGGCATGCGATCAAGCCTCTCCTCCCAGAGGCTGCTGAGAGCTGCAGGTGTGGGGGTCCTGGCTGCTCCGATGGCTGAGAAGCAGCTGTTTCTCACTCAGCATTTCCTGCCCTCCTTGCTTGGAGCTCCCAGAAATAGCATCCTCTTGCTTTCCCTGGCCTTCTCTCCCACCGGGGATTTGGAGCAGTGTTGGTCTGTCTCCAGGGATTTTCTCACATGCCAGCCTTCCTTCCTTCCCACCCACACTCTATGCTTTTAGTCTGTGACCTGTCTTAGCTTTTAGAAATGCACGCAAAGCTGTGTGACTGTGAGCCAGCTGCCTAACCTCTCTGAACTACAAGTGCTCCATCAGGAAAACGGGGTTGTCTGTGCCTGCACTCCCCTGCCAGCCCTGCAGGACGGCCACAGTGCTCAGGTGGAGACCATGCACCTGTCCCTCCTCCTGACCCAAGCGCCTCTTGTGCCTCCCTGCAGGGACTGCATCATGCTCTGTTGCCTGAACAGCGGCACCAGCTTTGTGGCGGGGTTTGCCATCTTCTCAGTCCTGGGCTTCATGGCATACGAGCAGGGGGTACCCATTGCTGAGGTGGCAGAGTCAGGTAAGTTTGCCAAAGGTGGAAATGTGCAAGGCCAGGGCAGGCGAGGGGGGCTTCGGGTGGTGGCTGTAGTGAGGATACGGTCTTCCTCCTCAGCCCGTTCACCTCCAGGGTTCAGGTCTCAGGAAGTGGCCCCACCATCCATCCATAATCCAGGAATCACCTGGGTCACCTTGACACTTCCTCCCTCCTGAATCCAAGGCGTCCCCAAGTGCTTTTAATTCTGCCTCCTTAATGTCTCTGCACTTCCCCCACTTCTGCTGGCTGCAGACTGTCCCCACTAGGCAGCACCACGGCCACCATCACTGCTCACCAGGATGCTGCAGGAACCTGTCGCTGGACTCCACCTCTGCTACTGTCCCTTCCATTCCGTGCTCTCCCCTACAGAGTGACTTTTTTCCACATGCAACTCTGAATATCCTGCTCTGATGCAGAGCCTTTCTTGGCTTCTCATGGTGCTGGGCTCTTAGCACGGCCACAGGGCCGGACACTGCCCTCTCCTGTGGCCTCAGCACCCACCTCATAGCCCGATGCTCACCGCCCCACCTCAGTGGTCTGTTTCACATCTGCAATGTGCCTCGTGGCCTTTGCGCACGCTGTTCCTTGTGCTTGGAGAGCCTCTCTCCCCCCCATCCCCATTCCAGGCCTAGAATCCCCATGAATGTGACAGCCTTATGTGTACGTTGACATGTCACTTGTGCCCAACCCACCTCAGGCAGGGTTATCATTGTGAGGTGATTGCGCAAAATGCAGAAAAACTCTTCCCTTGATGCCCATGGTGCTTGAATTCCTGGGAATTTCAATGTATATGAAAAAGTACAAAAATAGTTTGGGTTTACTGACAAATGAAGTTGGCTTCTGACCTCAGACAGTATACGTAGGTTTTTCACCTACAGGCATGTTCAGCAGGACGGTTGGTCGAGAGCAGCACAGCACGTCTGGCCTCCCTGGTCTCCATCTGCTCATGGCCAGTTCTGCGCCTGTTCCTTGTGACAGCCACACTGCCTCCCTCGTGAGCCCTAGTCCAGGGTGTGGCTGTTTGCATTTGGCGTGCAGTCGGGGAAGCACCACTCTGTCCCACCAAGCAGCGCAGACCAGTGGGTGTGGACATTGAAAAAGGAAGCTGGTTAGAGCTCTGCTCCATGGCTGCTCAGGGTGCACTTTCCTCTTGATCATGTTTAGCAGGGATATGGATGAGGTCCCTGCTGAAGTCAGGGGGCCAGAGCTAGACCAGAGGCTGTTAATACGATCAGACCACTGGGCTCCTGCTCAGTGGGCAGAAACTGTGTCATGTGTTGTCTCACATGATCTTTAGCTCAGCCCTCTGAAGTTGCACTTTTTCTATCCCCATTTTACAGATTAAAAAACTGAGGTTCAGAGAGGTGAGTTCACTTACCTAAGGTCACACAGGCTGCCAGTGACAGAGCTAGAACTTAATTGAGCTCTTAATGGTGTGACCACTCCATCCTACTATGGCCAGAATACCTGGCACTTCACAAAATACCACTGCCTTGTCCTCACTCTAAAGCACGGGCAGCCCTGCGCAGGGGGATCATTGCCTTCTCAATAAGAGCTTTACTTTCTGTTGAGAATCCATTTCCACCTCTATAAAATGAGCATCCTAATTCCTGCCTCCTGGTGTTAAGTGAGATAGTATATCTACAGCGCTATTGTTATTCTTTTTGTCATTACTGCCATTTATAGGTGAATCCCAGAGAAGAGTCATAGAAAGGAAAAGAGCCAACTAAAAGTAAATTTTGTTGGATTTTGATTTCTTTCTTACTTAAAATTGAAAGCATATTCACCATAGAAAAATACAGAAATATTGACAAAGGAAAACAAGTTCAATCCAAATCCAATACAACACTTTGGGGTTATCCTGCTAAGATTTTGCATGCGTATGTAGCTGTAAATGTTGTGATCAAAAGTGAACATATTATCCTTGCTATCATGTAGCCTGAATTTTTCCGCTTACAATAAAACCTGAAGAGCTTACTCCTCAGTAAAATTAGGTCTCTACCGTCAGTTTAATGGCTGCATGGCATTCCGCTAGATGGACATACCATAACCAATTTACTCTGTCCTGCCCTTCAGGCCCTAGGTTAGTTGTTTTTCGTACACTAACTCATGAAATGCTCATGGCACCTTTTCAAGGTGGGCTTTATCAGGGCCTCCACTTATAGGCTGTGCAGACTGTGCCCTGCACAACCCAGCAGAGAGCATTATAGTGCCCGTTACAGATGAGGATTCTGTAGTTCAGAGAGGTGAAGTGGTTCACCAAGGATCACACAGCTCATAAGTGGTGCAACCGGGACCTGGCTTCTACTTCACTTTCTTGTGTTGCTCCTGGCGCCAAGCAGGAAAGCCTGCTCTGTGCCCCTGGTTGGGGGTGGATCAGAACAAGATCCTCTTTAGGAGTCTGCCATTAGGAGAAATGCAAATTGCAACTAAATATGTAACCACCTCACCTTTCTCAGAAGGACCCGAGCTCACTTTCTGAGGAATGATTTTTGGAAGATACTTAATTAGATGCCAGAATACTCAGTGGGATGTCCCGGCACACCTTGGAGACTGAGCCAGGGAGGCAGAATGCACTTCTTCCAAGGCTCAGATTTTGCCCTCTTCTAAGCCCAGTGCCCAAGATATGCTGACCTTACCCCGTGTCCTCCAGTCTGTCTCTCTGATACTTTTACAATAAGGGTGCTCTCTCCTGGAGTAGAGATTTTACATAACTTACAGTTTGGTCTTGCTTTATTAAAATCCAGTCTGATAATCTATACCTTTTACCTGAAGTATCTTATCCATATGCATTTTGTAATTATTGATGTGGTTAGGTCCTGAAGTCTGTTTTAAGGCAGAAAATGTCAGAATAATAATCAGAAATGGGAAGTGTCAGTTGTGTGGTGGAAGTGCAGAGTGATATGTTATTAACTCTAAGTAGACTTTGATAAGTTACAGTGTATATTTTTAGCCCAACTGCTTAGAAAATAATAAAAAGAATAGAGCTAAAAAGCCAATGGAGGAAATGAAATTGAATATTAAAAAATATTGATCAGCCCAAAAGAATGCAGGAAAAGTACAACAGAGTAAAACAAAACAAAATAAAAACAGAAATCCAGAAAGAAAACAAATACAAAACAGTGGACTTAAACCCAACCATATCAATAATTACATTAAATGTAAATGGACCAAACCCACCAATTTAAAGGCAGAGATTATCAAACTGGACTGAAAAAATAAACAAGACCCAACTATAAAATGTCTAAAAGATACACACTTTAAATTTTAAAGCACAGTTAGATAAAGTATAAAAGAATAGAAAAATATACTATGCAAACAATAAGCATAAGAAAACTGGCTTGACTATATTAGTCTTAGAAAAAGTCAAGGAGTATTACTAGTGATAAAGAGGGACACTTTATAATGATAAAAGGAGCAATTCATTGGAACGACATAACAATTCTAAGTGTGTTTTCACCTGATAACAGATTTGAAATATATGAACTTAAAACTGACAGAACTAAAGGAGAAAATAGATAAATACCGTTGGAGATTTTAGCATCTCTCACTCACTAATGATAGAACAACTATACAAAATATCAATAAAGACATAGAGGTCTGGACAATACTAGACAACCACATTCACTCAATTGACATTTATTAAACACTGCACCTAAGTAACTGTAGAGTGCTATTCTTTTCAAATGGATATAGAACATTCACTGAGATAGACCATATACTAGGCTATAAAATAAGTCTCAATATATTTCAAGAGGTTGAAATTATACAAAGTATGTTCTCTGACTACTACCAAATTAAGTTAGACATCCATAACAAAGGATATCTAAAAACATTCCCAAGTATGTGGAAATTAAACAACACACTTCTAAATAATATCCCATGGTACAAAGGAGAAAATGTTGCAAACTTAATGGCAATGAAAACACAACATATTAAAATTTGTGGGATCTAGCTAAAGTACTTAGAGGGAAATTTATAGCCTTAAATACCTATATTAGAAAAAATTAAAATTTAAAATTTTATATCTGAATTTCTATCTTAAGAAGCTAAAAAAGAAGTAAACATTAAACCCAATGTAAATAGAAGTAAAGAAATAATAAAAATAAGACATATAAATAATAGGGAATATCTTAAAAGCCAAAATTTGGTCTTAGAAAAGATGAACAAAATTTATAATCCCTTAGCAAGACTAATCAAGGAAAAAATTAGAGAAAACACAATTAACTAATATCAGGAATGAAAGAGGTGATATGGCTACAGATTCAGTAGACATTAAAATTGAGAATATGGGAATACTGAACAACTTCAAGCTCTAATACATTTGATAATGTATGTTATATAGAAAAAGTTCTTTAAAAATATAACTTACTCATACTCAAGAAGAAATTTAAAAGCTGAATAGCTCTTTATCTTTTAAAGAAATTGATTTCATTATTTAAAACCTTTTGAACAAGAAAACTCCAGGCCCTGATGGTTTTACTGGTGAATTCTATCTAACATTTATGAAAGACATATCAATCTTACACAAACTCTATTAAAACTTAGAAGAGATAAGATTTCTGAGTATCTGAGAACAATGACAGCTGTATAGCTTCTTATCTCTCAAAATTTTCTTCCCAAACCATAAGAAAAAACCAAGAAAGTAAAAGTATATTCCACACAAAATCATGTCACCTGCAAATATCTGAAACAAACAAAAAATCACCAAAATCCCAGAGCACAATTTTTCAAGCAACTGCTCATGACTGCACAGCTGCAAGCTGTGTGGTGAGAGCAAAGGTAGACTGAGAAAAACCGTGGGGAAAAACAGAAGACAGAGGCAAGCAAAAGATTCTAAGGCTGATTTGGAGTAATCACCAGATTAAATCCACTCTAAATCTGAAACTACTGAAAAGGATCCAAGGCAGATCCTGTAGCATGGACCACAGAAAAGGGATTTGAAATATGTGCTATTTAAAGAGCAGGAACCATTTAAAGGGAAAGGCATAGGGTACAATTTAAAGGAGGCATCCTGTGAAACACATAGCTTCTAGGGGAGCAAAAAGGGCAAAAAGGGAAGGAGAAGCACCCTTTGACAATTAGGTGGTGAAGGGAAAACCAAGAAAAAGAGATAAAAGTGTAAATTCCTTTAAAACATAAAAGAACCATAAAATCAAGGGTCGGGAGCTCACCCTTCTGCTAGTAGCAAACTAAGCCTCTGCTAACATACGTGGACTTTGCTGATGGAAGAGGACACTATTAAACTATGAATGTTACAAAATACCCAATATCATAAAAATGAACTTGACCTTGAGGAAAATCTAAGTCCATACAAGCTACTACAGAAAGTCAGGAATAGAAATTTCCCACATATCAACAAAGAACCATGCCTCCCCTCTAAAAGCCAACTATGAAGTAGGATAAAAAACCACAAGCCAACAATCCAACAGAATTAAATACACTCAAACAAGAATCTGAAGACATGAAAAAAAAAAAAAACACCTTGAACCAGAAATTCAAAGCTAACAAATGGCAGGAGTGGAGGGCAGCAGAAAAAAATTAAAGAGAGTTGATTGAACTCAGGGGAAAAAAATGGGGAAAAAGAAAGACAAAATTATCTCAGAAGTGAAGAATAAACTACAAGGTGTCCAATGGAAAGTAAACAAGAGGCATTAAAGAAAGGTAGGAAGGCAACCAAGTGAATGAAAATGACATAAAGAAGTAAAAATGATTCCCCCCCAAAAGAGAAATGGACTACAGGAAAAGAAATAATATTATCAGAGTCCCTCAAGAAGAAAAGTTTAAAAATGGAACAGAGGTAATACTTAAAACTGTAAGAAAACTTTCCAGAAACGCATGAAGAGCTGAATCTATACATTAAAAGGACTGCTCGGGTACTAGAGAAAATATGTAGAATGATCAACCCGAGACATCTTAGTAAAGCTCTAAATTTTCAAAGATATATAAATATACCACCTTTAAGGTTTGCTGGCATAAAAAGAAAATATTGAAAACTTTGTAAAGGCAAAAGGATTAGACTGGCATCACAGTTTTCAAAAGCAACATACAAAAAGTAAGGCAACAGTGGAGCAGAACTTATTCTAATTCACACACAAAAAGTATGAATCAAAGATCTCATATCAGTCAATACCAGTGCTTGAAAAGTAGTTGGGGAGCGGAATGAGGGGTCTCAACAGAGGAAAGGAATTCATCTAAAACTGATTTATGCGATTAACTGTACACCTCGGTGAATTCACTGAAAATCATTTAATTGTACACTTAAAATAGAGTAAAGGCATGATATGTAAAGTATACTTCAATAAATAAATTTAAAAAAAGATCTGATATCTAGCCAAGACTTCTTCAAATATCAAGGCCCGAGAAAACCCATTTTCCATGTATAAGAATTTAGAGAATTCTGCCCTTGTCAGTCCTTTGGAGTACTCTTCTAGAGGATGAGCTTTATTCAACCCAATAATGACCAGGGAAACTTCAGAAAAAGGACTGCTGTAGAACAGTTAAAAATATTTAATTATACATCTAAGACTAAAACCAAAGTGGGGGAGAGGGAGAGGACTACTGTAGAAATGCTTTGTGCTGTCACAAAATAGAAATAATTTTACTAAAAATTGGAAAGAGGAGAAAAGAGAAAACATTTTAAAGCTCATTTTTGTATAGGCAATAGATTGTGTTATAGGATAATGGTGAGGAAAACCCAGAAAAGCAAAATTATAAAGATTTAAATAAGAAAACAAGGGCCTAAAGGCATTTAAAAAGGTAAAAGTATGACGGTAACCACTAGAACACAAATATAAACCCTCCTAAATGCCAAAAGAAATTTAAAAATAAAATAACAAAAAAATACATATCTTACAGAGAAATGTAAGAAATATAAAAAATAGACATAACTAGAAAATATTTTGAGAGAGTTAAGACCAAATGTATCAATCAAATCAATAAATGTGATATGCATAACTCATCTATTAAAGGAAAATAATTTTCGACTCAGCTCACAAAACAAGACCCAAGTATATGCTACACGTAAAAGGAGTGGCCAAAACAAAATGATCCACAAAGGCTAAAAATGAAGAGACAGTCAATGATATAGCAATGCTGATATCAGAAAAAGTAGAATTCAAGCCCAAAACCATTAAGCATGACAAGGACACTTTTTAATGTGAAAAGCCACAATTCACAATGCACATGAAAACATATGCACCAAACAACACAGCCACAGTCCTTATGAAGCAAAAACTGTATGAGATTCAAGGAGACATAGATGGAAGCAAACTAGAAATTAGAGAAAACTCACTATACTAAACACATTCATCAATAAAAAGAAAAGAATGACAATAAAGTCCCTTTTCTAAAAAATAAGGAAAACAACAAAGTGAACCAAAAGAAAGCACAAGGAAGAAAATGATAAAGAGAAGATAAAGCAGAAATTCATGAGGTAGAAAATAGATCTAATTAATAAATTTAAGTTGTTTTTTTATTTAAAAAAAACTAAAATAGGCAAATCAGATGCTCAAGACAAAAAGGGAGAGCATACAAATAAAGTAAGAAATGACAAGGAGGGAAATCACCATTGAAGTAGAAGAAACTTTTAAAAATTATGAAAGACTGCTTTGCAGTTATAGGGGCAGAGACCAAGCTTCCCTTCCAGCCTCTCTGAAGATTTGCTGAAATGACTGACAATAGACAGATTAATAGGAGAAAAAGGCACACAAATTTGTTTAATGAGCATAGCATGGGGGAATCACAGGAGAATGATTACCCAATAACACAATGAAATCCAGATGCTTATACACCTTTCCTCATAGGGGAAGAAGGGGGTCTAGGAGTAAATTATTTTCAGGGGAAATGAATGAGCCCAAAGAAAGATGTCCTGAGACAAAGTCCTTCTGAGCTCTTGGGAGAGGTGGCAATAAGGTGATCCCAGAATTTCACTGTAAACAAAGGTCATCCTCTTATGCAGATAAAGTCTCCCAGGTAATCTCTCCAACTGCCTTCGGAATAGCTGGAAAGTCTTTCTGGACATGGTGACGACTCCCAGTTTCTTCTCTGGTTAATCACTGGTTAATCTTTCCAGGTTGTTTGATGAGATTCCTAGAAAGGGAGTCTTAAGGTAATTACATTTCTTTTGGAAAGAAGCTTCCCTAGTCAGGTAAGGAAATCCCAAAGAGAGTCTCTCTAGTCCCTGTGCTTTGGAAAAGAAAGAGAATTAGAGAAACAGGGGGTAGGGTAAGGTCAGGGAGAGACTCTGGTTCTGAAGCTCATTTTTGAGTCCTTCTAATTTCTTTTAATTCAAAGCACTCAATATGCCACAATGCCATATTTTGGAATATTTTTTGAGCCCCAACATACTCATCTGTGCCCATAAATTTGAAAACATAGATGAAATGAATATTTTTCTAGGAAAACACAGATTACCCAAATTGATTGTATTTGATTTAAAACACTTAAGCAGTCCAATTTCCATGTAACAAAGACAGATTTATTGAGGGACTACCCCACAACAAAACACCATGCTCAGGTGGTTTCTCAGAGGAATTCTACCAAACCTTCAAGGACCAGTGAGTGCTCTATAAATTATTCCAGAGCATTAAAAGAGAATGAAATCCTCCTAAATCCTTTTATGAAGCATATATAACATTGATACTTAAACCAAATAAAGACAATACAAAGAAAGAGCACTACTGAGACCAATATCATTCATGCATATTGAGGCAAAAATACTAAGTAAAATGTCAGCAAACAGAATCCAAAATCACAATAAGAATGCAATATACATGACCAAGTAGAATTTAGTCCCAGAATAATGCAAGGTTGGCTTAATGCTAGGAAATCCATTAATATTATATATTAATAGAGCTAACAAAAATCATAAGATTATCTCCATTGTTGCTGAAAAAAACCTTTGAAAAAATTTAGCACACATTTACAATATAAAATAATCAAGAAAGTAGAAATTAAGTGATATTTTTAAATGACGTGTGTCTAAAAGTTTAAAAAGGAAATATTTATAGCATCCTACTCCTCGTGTGAGACAGAAGGGGATATGAGGAAATATGTCTACTCATTTATACAGAAGAAATTTAGAAAGGATGAGCTAGAAACGAAAGAGAACGGTTACCTTCAGGGGGAAAGGAGGGGGAGTGGGGCTGAGGGAGGAAGGATGAGGGCGTGGCTGCGCCGCTCCCAGCGCGTCTTTGTTACCGGTGCTGACTCTGGGCAACGTCTCCATACCTCCCAAGAGAAATAAACCATCACTCTTCGTGGTGGAATCCAAAATGGAATACAACAGTAACAACTAAAGCTAACTGTACTGCAAATGAATAATGTAACCACACTAAAGAGTGGGGAAGAAAAGACTGAGCTACTGGGCACTGTAATAAGGCGAAGACAGAAGTGACTGTGCTGTACTCGTGTTTGTACAGGGCTGTGCATTCGGGATCCTGCAAGTACTCTGTGTGTATATTAGGATTGAACTAATAGGTAAATGTATTACAGATAATTAGGGTCAGATTTTTCACTCTCTGAGGAAGAAGTTATAAATAAGGAAGTGGAGACGTTTGAATTACCTTTAACGGAATTGGAGGTATCAGTTTATTAAAACTCGTGGTTTTCATGTGAGTGTAGATAGATATAGAAATATACGTGTGCATGTATGCAAGGGCAAATATACATATATTTCCCAGCTTCGTGTGCTGAGAGGGCTGCGAGCAGTATTACTCCACACTTGTGCACACACCTAGGGCCCAGATGTTGGTTTCTAAACACCATTCTCCGGTAAAAGAAACCAGGCTCCTTGGAGAAGCAGCTGATTCCAGTACTAGGGCAGGACAGGATGAAGCTAGAATATTTCTGTGGTACCAAAAAAATAAGGAAGTACTTGGAAAAAAGGCACAGGCATGTCAACAAAGACGTAGGAATCAACCCAAACGAACTCTCAATGGCCAAAGCTGGAACAACTTGAGCAGCAAAATAATGATAGTGTTGCATTATGACCCATAGAATAAATACCCAGGAGTCCAAACTGATATCAATAAATAATTGAATAAATAAATAAAAGGGATGAAGGGACAGCTATTCCTTACAGAAGAATCCTAATTAATAAATATAGAAGAAAAGAGGGAAATACCAAATCACCATCAGGCAAACACCATTGTAATGATGGCCACAGGCAAGATCCACAAATGGGTGCTAACATCCGTGGGCAAGAGTTTAAATAGAAACAAGGTATTTCCATAATCTCAATATATTCCCCCTCCAAGATATTTAACAATCAGAAAGAGAAAAAGAGTAACTTTACAGTGGAGAAAGCTGGCAGACACCAACTCAATCTTAACCTTAAGTGATCAAGGTGACCATCGCCAGTGACCAGGCTTGACTGACACGGACTCCCCCGTGTGATACTCTGAGAAGGACACAACATCCTTCTGTGTGTTTCTTGCCAAAAAAACAAAAATAAAAATTCACAGTCTCGATCTAATAGGGAGACGACATCAGACAAACCCTTATTAAGAGACATTCTGCAAAAAACAGCCAGTACTCATCAAAATTGACAAGTCTGTGAAAGACGGGACGGGACTGGGGAGCTGTCACAGGCTGGAGAAGACTGAGAAGATACGACCATCAAGTGCATGTGGTGTTCTGAATCGAATATTGGAGCAGAACGAAAAAGGTCAAAAGGAGAAAACTGGTAGAAAATGAATAAGATTTGTGGCTTAATTAATGGTGTACCAATGATAGTTTCCCAGTTATTAAATACTGAATGAGTGCTGCTGAAATCAGAAACAAAGCAAGGATGGACACTCTTTTCTTTGCTGTCTGGTATTGGAGTGCCGAGAGAGTGCAATAAGGTAAGGATAATAAAAAGCATTACCACTGAAAGCAAGAATAAAAACTGTCTTTATCAATAAACAACATGACTGACCAGTCAAAAATCCTAAGGAACCTGCAAAAAAGGAATGAGTGAACTTAGTAAGGTCACAGGATAAAGGACAGTGAACAAAATCTATTATATTTCTTTCAATGTTTGCAACAAACAGGTGGAAAATTTTAAACTTCTCTTCACAAGACATGATTTAGAAAATGATAAGGCAAGTCACAGGCTGGGAGAAAATATCCATAATATTCCTCTGATACAGGGTTTATATCCCAAATATATAAAGAACTCGCACAGCCTGGTGAAAAGGAAACAACCCAATAAAAAACGGACAAAGGACTCAAGCTGTCACTTCATGAAAGATCTATGAGTAAACAATAAATATGCGAAGAGACTCAACATTATTAGGCATCATTGAGATGTCAATGAAAACCATAATGCCATAACGTCTCACACCCACTGTAATGACTAAATTTAAAAGATGGACAATATCGGCAGTTGGCAGGGCCGTGCGGCCACTGGACATCTCAAGCATTGCTGGTAAAACTGTAAAATGGCTTGGGAAGTCAGCTGGCATTTCTTAGAAAGTTAAACATATAATTGCCTTATGACCCGGCTATTCCACTTCTAGGTAGACTAGACAAAACTCATCTGAGGTGAAAAAAAATCACACTGGTGATTTTTTGGTCGCCCAAGGTGAACTTGGAGAATGAGATGGAGAGACTTCAGCGGGGCCCCAGAAGGTGAAGGCAGTGTTCAATATCATGATTGCAGTGTGGTTATCTGGGCATATACACTTTGTCAAAATCCATTGAATTATGGGCAAAGGAGATGAACAGAAACTTCTCCAAAGAAGACAGAATAATGGCCAAAAAACGTATAAAAAAATGTTCATCATCTCTAATCATCAGAGGAAGGTTTCTTTATGGAAATTCAAGAACTCCTCCCAGGCGAAGGAT